>JAWQEG010001004.1:40000-52500 GCA_033782935.1 Petrolisthes cinctipes | reverse complement strand
CACGCTGCATTTTCACTATCCTGGTCGACATTGGACAACCGAGAATTATTCTCATTGCTCTATGCTGAAATTTTTCTAAAGTTTCAAGAGTAGCCCTGGGAAGTTGAATCAGAGCAGGGGAGAGGTAATCAACAACTGAACGGATAAAAGCAATATAGATGGTTCTGGGTACTGGGATGGAGATGCCCGAGGAATTGTTAGTGAGCCATTGAAGTGGTGTAAGTCGGCGCTGTAGACGACCCAATAAGTCCTGGACAGTGGAATGGTCTTGAGGTCTGGCAGGGGCAATTGGCCAAATATTGACTGGTGCGCCCAGGTAGCGGTACCTGGGAACACATGGAAATGACAGTCCCTCCAATGGTGAACACTGGCTGAGCTTGAGGAATTCGGCAGGTGAGACAATAATGCCATAGTGAGAGGAGTCCACAGAGAAGGAGTCAAGAAACCGCTGGAGATCTCTCGGTGAGGTAGAATGAACACAGATATCATCAGCATAGCACGTAATTGTAGTTCCAGGAATATCAGGGAGAGAAGTGAGCAGCCGATGTATCAGAATAATAAATAACAATGGGCTGAGAACACCCCTTGAGGCATACCAAGATGAAAACTGTGCAAAGGACTGAGCACACCACTGAAAAACACACGGGTGGTTCTTTTTTTTTTTATATATATATATCTTTCGACACTGGACATAGGCTTCATCAAGCCCATTACCGTGGCCAAGATCAATTGCTACTCACACACACACACGTCACGACTTCCGAACTGGTACCCAGCCATAGAGGGAGGGAAGTGAGGGTAATTCCCTAATACTGCAGCTGTTATGGTACCAGCGAGGGTGTTTTACGACGTTTGGTGGCCTTATAGTTAGTGCCTGAAACTCAAATCGGAAGT
This sequence comes from Petrolisthes cinctipes, assembly GCA_033782935.1. NCBI lineage: Eukaryota > Metazoa > Arthropoda > Malacostraca > Decapoda > Porcellanidae > Petrolisthes > Petrolisthes cinctipes. Next base: position 51,606 of record JAWQEG010001004.1, on the reverse strand, counting down.
GTAAATATTCACTGGCCCTCACCTGAGAGGATCGATCTCCCGACATCCAGGCTACGAGTCCAGAACACTAACCACTCGGCCACCTCCCCTCAGGTAGCCCCAAATCCACCATAATATATTACCCTTTATCTCAAAGTCAACCAGTTGATCCAAAATGACGTCTCTATTAGCAACATCGAAGGCACTTCGAAGGTCAATAAAGGCCACCACACTATCCCTGGAAAGTACAGGTCGACTAGGCAGTGGTGTGTGCTCCATTAGCAAAGGAAACCAAACAGCCATGGAGAAAGACGATCCTGTAATCTGTACATGAGACGATTGAGTAAGATTCTCACCAAACCTTACAAAAACAGGAAGTAAGGGAAATAGGCCTGAACTTCGCAGTGCCGGGCTTAGGGATGGGTATTATTGTGCTGCTGGTCCAGGCTCGTGGTACACAACCATCACGAAGACAAAGATTGTACTTTTGAAGTAGAGGGTTCCCAGGAACTTGTTGAAGTAGGCGCAGCACAGCATATGTAATACCATTATCACCAGGGGAAGAAGCTCTACCCCGAGAGAGAGCACAACGCAACTCCTCCTCAGTTATCTCCTCTGAATCATCGTCATCATCTTGCAACAGAGCAGACATTAGACGTAGCCGATGGACAGCAGCACGGGAAGGGAGTGCATCTTGTATGTGGATGGGTAGACAGGCTGGGGTAGATTGTTCTGACCAGGCATCGACAGGTTGTTGGGCATAGTCGGCGGGAGTGTGATGACGAGCAGTGGCCGGTGTCTTTTTAACAACCCGACAGGATGAGGTGCCACATAGAAGCCACACTTGTTTGCTGGTTGATGCTGTCCGTGAACCGCTGCCAAGACTCAGTGTGAGCACACTCCTGCAGGACAACTAAAGCGTCCCTAGACATCTGGTAACGATGGAGCAGGTCAGGAGTTCGGTTTGCTTGAAACAATAGGCCATAACGTTCATGTGCTTCAAGCGTCCAGGAGTGGGCAGTATGGCGATGCTGGAGGTGTGGCCGTGAGACATATAGCCTAAAAAAGTCATGAGTTGCAGATACATGATCAGAGTACAACTGTTCAACTGATGATATGTCAAATGTAAGGAATACATGGGCCATAAATAAGATGTAAATCGGGCAATATTTAGGGGGCACAGCAAAACGCAAACGAGTGGCTGAAGCACTTAACCCAGCAGTTAGAGAATAATGAAACGGAAGAGTGATGTGATCAGAGAATAAGTCTGGCACGAAGGAGCACAGGACCTGAGATGCTATCAGGCCAGAAGAGAGGATGTAATCCAGAGCACCTCCCCGGCAATGAGTGGCACCGCCAGTGTCCCAGCGTGTCAGATGATGCTTGCAGATGTATGAAAGGAGACGAACACCCTTACGATTAATAGAGCCAGAACCATCACCCAAATCAGAATGCCGAGTATTAAAATCTCCCATATACACCATAGCACTGTTGGAGACGGAAGAGCCTCAAGAGTGAACCTAGCTGAGGCAGAATAGACATTACATAATTGGAGTATTCCATTCCCAGGTAGGACCTCAAATAGCTGAAAGGTCATGTCAGGATCAGAGGAGGTACAGAGAAGGCGATGTGGCAAGGAGCTATGTATGTAAGTCAGGAGACCATTCATTACCAGATGAACATATGGCACATAGCCTGAGAGAGGAGGAGCTTGCCCAGCAGCAAGTGGCTCTCCTGAAAATGCTTCCTGGAGAAAAATAACACTGGGATGATGACGAAAAACATAGGCCTTGAGTTGAGTGAGCTTAGCATAATGGGTGATACCACATACATTCTAGGAGATGACATCCAGCCGGCAATCACTAGCGAACTCTGTATTTGGAGGTAGAAGTCCGGTGAGTGGGGACAGATGAGCGACCTGGAGAAGAAGATGGACCAGGAGAAGGAACTGACTCGAAAAGCTTTTCAAGACGAGATGAAACAGTATCCATCTTTTCGGTAACGGTAGTGACAGTTGAGATGATGGCCTGCTGAGCCTCGACCAAGATGGAGAGTTTGGAGTAATTAGCAGCCTGCGCGGCAACCAGCATATCAATCCTGGTTTCAAGGGCAGAAAAGCGGTTTTCGAGAGCCGTACATCTTGCCATGAGGGTAGCAACAGACTTGTGGAGGGCCAGGTCTGGGTGTCAGGCAGGGCTGGTAGGAGGAGTAGTCTGTGGTGGTGGCGATGGTGGAGGAGGAGCAATAGTAGAGACACGAGCCTGGACCTGACGTCGAGTACATCCATGCCACACGTTAACCGCTGGCTGAAGGCATCGTGGACACTCCCATCGAGACGTATCCTCAGGAGGTGAAGGCTCAGAGGCAGCAGGACGTGATGGTTCACCACTGACAGGACACGTCTTGGAATCATGGTCGGCGGCACACCATGCACACTTCGGCATAGCAGAACAGTACCGGGAGATATGCCCAACTCCCCAGCACCTGTAGCACCAATGAAGTTTCGTCACCTCACACGGTGGAAGACAGGGGAGGAAATCAAAGGAAATATCATATGGTGGTGGATCGGGTTGACTCCAGACAACAACAATACAGCTAATGGGGGAACCATCTTGGAAAAAACGACGGGCAAAGTACACACCAGGGTATCCCTTAGCAAGTTTCGGGTCAACATCAATAGGAAAACGGGTAAGGATGTAGCTGGGGAACTTACGAAGCCTCTCAGGTGACTTTTCAAGAATGAGAGGCAGAGACAAGAATTCACAAGCCTTGACTCTATCGATGATGTCCTAACGCTTTCTAGAGATGTAGACAAACCGGGAGGTAACAGCAGCCATCTTGACTTCAGCCAGTTCACGCTGCAGCTGGAAGGCCCTGTTGACATCAGACAACCAACGCAGCTTTGTGTCCATAGATGGGTTTCCAGAGAAGGAGAGCTTGACATAGGCATTTCTCGGGGCAAAAGCAGGAAGGTTAGACGAGGGCAAGGAGTTGGTATACAATGAAGAAACACCAGGGTGAGTCAGAGAAGGTACGTCATGCACAGCTGAAGCACCCTTGGCAGTCTTGGCAGCTGGAGGCAAACAGTCCACACCATCGGAATCCTGCCAGGAGTCGGACGAGGCATCAACGGGTCGCTTGGTAGAGGTTGAGGAGGTGGAAGGCTGCAACCTGAGCTGCGGAATGACCGAGGAGAGGGGGGGAGGGTTGCGAGAAGGCAACTCAGGCCAGTGATCCTCAATTGGAGACTCGTCTTCCTCCGACATTGCCAAGTCGGCCTCCAGGCAGGACTCTGTGCTCTCCATTAGGCCAGGCAAGGCCTAGATGGCAAGCAAACAACAACATGAACAACTGAACACTCAATCAGCTAGGGACACACACACACACACACCCACACAAACAGTCACAACAAAACAATACACACAACCACAACAAACAAACAACACCAGCAACACCACAGAAACAGCAACACACAAACAAGAATGCACAAACAACAACACAAAAACGAGAACACAAACAACAATGTAGGCAGAGCGCCAGGAGAACGTCTTCACACCAATAAGGTTGGGGCGAGACTCGTGTTAGAGATGGTTAATTTAACTGATAAGAAATAAGTTGATATGGAGTGATACCAAAAGATAAAACGAGATAAAATCTGAATATCGTTAACTAAAATCTTATAGAACAAATATTTCTGCACACAGCTGTATCAGCTCATGCTGATACATAAGACTGAGTCAGGCTTTGGTCTACAACTCACGCAAGGGAACGTGAGGTGGCCGTAGCAGCATCAATAATGGTCTTGCATTGGCTTCCCCTCAATCTAAAGCTGGAAGACCCACAGTAAAGTGGAGACCAAGGAGTTACACAAGTCATTAGGTCTGCAATGTTTAAACATCCCATTACAATACTCACACTTTGTATATTTGGAAGTGTGTTAAATAACCGTAAATGTTATGTGCTGAACATCATAAAAATTACACTGATGGTAGAATCTATAATTATATAAATACTACACAATTCAATGCATTATTTTTTGCTTAATTAAGTCACTTGTTGATGTCCATGCAGCATAGGTGACATGTGTTGCCAGACCAGAGCATTTTCCCAAGTGTTTCGAAATATTAGAATCTGGCTATTCGATATCTTACTGTGGCTGGGCAATGAACACGACTTTTGTGCACCATAGTACACTAAATCACAATCCTTACATGGGGTTTTATATTAGCATTCCTCTGATGTAGGTGAACTTTTATTTGGAACTAATGTGTATTTAATAAAGGCGGTATTCCTTAAGGCAACGATTACCTCCCTATCATGACGAACAGACTTTATCAGACTCATTTCTTTTACAGAAGGTAAGACAAGAAAGCATTTTTTTTATTGTGTTTGGAGTTTGGGTATAAATTGTGACTGTCTGGCTTTAAGGTATGCTTTCTTAATAAGCAAAGCTGGAATCGTTAAGTTTAGAAATATTTTCCAAATATTATCATTCTCCTCTCTTAGATATTTGGGGAAACTTCTTGAGTTATTAAAAACAATGTCATATCTCATCATATGCATGTGTGTGTGTGTGTGTGTGTGTGTGTGTGTGTGTCGTAGGATATTTGTGGCATGAGCGTCCGTGTGTGTAAGTTCTCTTCCATAATGAGATATATTAGTATACGAATATAGGGTATGCTTCAGAAAATGAAGGTAGGTCAGCATTTGTAAAGTAGGCTACTTAATTTAAGATTTTCTATCTTTGCAATTTTTCACAAAATATTCTGACGGTTTCACTGATGGAAAGTGAGTACCAGCTGGGACAACATGAGCCAGTGTTCAAGATATCATCATTGAATCAAATTAGCGCAATATTTATTTCTTTATCATGCTTATGCCTATTACCTTGTAGTAATATTATGCGAATAAGGGTGAGGCCATCTGTCATCCACTTTCTCCATACAGAAAACGAGAGCGAGAAGAAGGAGAGCCCAATCGTCGCCATCAGTATCCCCAGGAACGACCCCAGTATCGCCGTCCACACCACTGGCGATAGAGGAAGCAGGAATCCCCACGGATCTGCCTCAGGCCGACCGCGTCTACTCACGATTCTTCTGTTCGATCCCACTAGGTATAGTGTGTAATCAACGGCTTCAGCACGGGCAAGATTCAACACAAAAGGACCAACGGCAAAATCCACTTCCTGCAATATTCAACATAATGGGTAAAGGTAATTAATCAAAAGCTTGATACATTTGATAATCTATCTATTAAGGATGCGATTCGTGTATGTATGCTACCTTGAAATGATAAAACATAGAGCATCGTTGCACAATTTTTCCTGAAGCAAGGTACAGCTCCGGACTGAATTCCCTGGTATAATCAGCACTGCCAATGCCTGTTTATATGGGGTGCAGAGTTCAAGTATGTTTGTTGGGGATAGGGAGGTAATAGCCATTCAGATGTGTGTAACAAGTGAGTCAACATACATGAACTCTGAACCCCAAATAAACTGACGTTGGCAGTGCTGATTCTTCCAGTGAATTCATTCAGAGCTGTATACTCGCGGTGGTATGTTGTGTCCCGATCCCCTAGTAAAATTATTCGCAACCAGGCGAGGTTTGAACAAGGGTATGTACAGCTCCGGACATATCAAACAGCAACACCCTGTCCACCAGCGAGGTGGTGTATGGCTCTGAACATCTGAAAACACTGACTGGAGGAGGGAGTGATGTTGGTGGGTGACGAAGGAGAGGAGACTGGTTGGAGGCATGGGTTATTGGAAATGTGGTATCGAATCAGCAATACTTTAAGGGGAAATTCATTGTTGGTGAATTGGAATGTGATTCCTTCAAACTATGCCATGAAACAGATTCCCTATTACTACCAGTAGTATGAAGAGGTGAAGATGTCATTGCAAAAATAAGTGAAGATGTAGGATTTGTTTTGTGAAGAGAATTGTTATAGTAAAGGATAAGTTTGTAAAGGTGTGCAGGATTTGTTTTTTTATCTTGGGCCTGGTCCAGGTAGGGTACAAATATGAATACTTGGTGGGGAGTTGAAGTAATAAAGCTGAAGATGTCGACGGCCTCATCGTACGGAAGCAACCAGCCGCATCTGATCCAACTTGTTAACTCATCCGCATTGGAATTCTTGACGTTACACGGAACAGCCTCCACTCAATTCTTCAAGCTCCTTGCCGTCAGTCCACTTCCACGCAGCCATCCAGGAATTTGTTACTGGATCATAGGCTGCACTAAAATCATGCTCGATGACGCCCACTACTGTGCCAGCAGCCGCACAGACTGATGAGTTTTCTAACCCAAAGTGGACTCCACCCTCCGCATCAACTGTGACCCCTCCTAGTGTCTTGATACCATCCATTCCAAGTGGCAACAATGTCGTCACACTCAAACATTGGTCGAAGCTCCGATGTCAAACTGGAGACACACACTGCCTGTCCCTTCACATTGCCATTCCTCCCCAGTTACAATAACCAACCAGATGGCTAGCCTCTTCCATGCATTGCAACAAGAAACATGAGCGATACTCCGATGTCCACCAACACACGATGCAGAACAACTCACTCTCTCAGAACAGTACTTGGCAGCACCCTCTTTAACGGCTCTCTGAAGAGGAAGCTGGCGCAGATGGCCCTTCTCCACCATCGTTTCCTGGACACCTCAGTGCAAGATGGTCCAGGCGACCACATCGGAAACATTTCCTATGCTGAGCGAAGCGACTCACACGACGACAGCAGACTAAGCAGTCCTTCACAAGATGACTGACACACTCATAACATTCTCAAAATCTCACAGCAGTCTCAGCAGACCTGGTACCAGCTCCCACCGTGACACTAAGTCTTATCTCAGAAGTTCTAATGGAGCTAATGTCCGTGATGACGGCCCTTGCCCATGTCAGAATCTGGTCCAAAGCAAGATCTTCCATGTGAGATCCTGCCCTCAGCAACTAACAGACGCTTTCTGGCAGACCCGCCATGAAAGCGAAGGAGAGCGCCTGCTCGGACACAACCCTGAAGAGTTGTTGTAGAAGTTCCTCAAGCTGTGGAACGGTGGTATTAGTTAAAAACTATCTATATAGTAAAGTAAAATATGTTGATGTCAGTATAGGGGACCATGTCTGGATACAGTTTCATAACATACCAAGTACCATGTTCGGGTTCATATATATCCCGCCCTGTGACTCACAATATTATTCTCATGAAGCATTCGCTGTTATCCAGGAGAAGTTGAAGTCTACACACGGGTGGTCTCGGTGTTTATTATTGGGCGACAAGAATGCTAGGTATAGTAGCGCTATTCCAGAGATGATGACTAGAGGCGAGTTAGTTGGCCGCACTTATTCCTACCCTGATATCTGTGATGATGAGGGATCTCCTAATGATAACGCAGAAATTTTGTCAACCATCTGTAGTGATAATAATTTAGTAGTGATAAACAATCTTAAAACAGAAAATAATAATTTTGTAAGTAAGAAGACGAGTTCAAGGGTAGCGGTTACCTTAAAAACATTTGGAAGCTGGTAGCGTGATGAGTTGTTAAATGGTGGTTGTAGTTGTTGGTTTGTCTGTCTCTTCGGAGTTATAAGGTGGAGTTCTAGCAAGCACAACTTCTAAGTTTAACTAGAAGTTTATTGAGAAACCAAGCTAGATGTTACAAGAGTCTTAGCTAGGCTTAGGAACTAGCTAAAGAGAGACCCAATAATTACAGAATGAATGATATTTTAGAGTGTTTGTCTTCTGTCGGAGGCAGGTTGACCCTGTGACCTGCTGACTAGTCTATGATACACTTCCGTAGCTGGCCTGGTGACGGGTGACCCACTGGTGACGTCAATGCTGACCTAGCTGTGTTTAGTCTGGGTTACATCCCTTGAGCAATGTATCACGAGATCTGAACATGTGTGGCTGTAATGTCTAGAGTACATCCTCCTGGTACATGTGTGTTACATGTGACTGACTGACTCACTTTATATGTACCGTAGTAAATCTATATAGAATAACCTGTACATAGTTGCTCGGTCACTACCATCCTTCGCCCACGAAGGAATTTTTACATACAAACATATATATACATCTAGTGTGGAGGTAAACTTTGAGTCATTTAAATATTTAAGGAACTTTACTTTGTCTGAAACAACAGTTGTTTTATCCAAAGAGATATTTACGACAAGGTTAAGAGACTGTAACTCAGTAGAAAGCGTTGACACAAATGCTATGTGGTGATGTGTTGGTAAGTTAAGGAATTCATCATTCCTTATCTCTCAATGGTCTGGAGCCATATGATAACCATCCACCCACACATGTTGGACTTTACCATTGCAAATTAATGTCACACTGGTTCTCTTTTGATAGTAATAATAGTGGGTAGTTCCGAAGTGTATATGGTAGAAACTGTCATTATTTACAGGTGTGAAGGTACAGTAAGAAGTTGGGAGAGTGGATGATGAATAAAAGTTCACATATTGCTTTTTCTGCTAAGCTGAAGGTAAACATATAAGCAGGGCATACATATAACTGTAAGTATGATGTGAGACAGTCATCCAGTGAAGTTTTGTCTAAGGTGTCAATTACAGTGTAATCCTCTGATGCAACAATGTATTGAGGTGATATATCACCAACCAACAGTGTATTATTTACTTCAATAGGAAAAGGTGGTAATTCCCAAATGTTAAATGCTGACTGGGATTTAAAAGAAATTAATATTAATTAATATATGTGATTCAGTAAGGATAGACCCAATGATTGGATAATAATATTCCACATCTGAATTAGTAAAAATGGGAGTTAGCTTATACTTATTGATGGCTATGTCCACTGCTGACTGCAACTGTTGTAGAGGTAACAACTTAGAACTTACCCTACCCAATCCAGCATCCACCAAGTCACTAATTATTACTTAATTTAACTCAGTTAGTTCCTGTACAGCTATCTCTATGGCTGCTATGTATTCACTAATTAATTGGAGTTGTTCTATTTCTGGCACTATTTAAACTAATTTGTTTACCACTAGATAATTGGTTAGTTGTTTCGATTATTTCATGGGTTTTTTGGTTTAGGTTTAGAAGTGCCCGGTAGTTTTGAATGACCATCCTATTCCGTTTTCCCAGGGCAATAGTTACTTCTCCTGGCTTTTTACCTAAAGCAGTTATATCATCTGCCATGGCTATGCCAAACAGTTGTTTACTCAAATGTCCCATGAAGTTAAAAAGACCACGACTCTGTAGACGAGCATGGACATGTTGCCGCATTCCATGTGGTTCCCCTGGAAATGAATGCTTCATACAGTTAATTATTTCTACCAACCTACTTACTCTGTTAGTCTGTAACTGTAGAGTCATTTAGATAGATCTAGAAGTATTGTAGAAGTGGGTTAGTAGTAATGTCTGACCTAGTGTTCATGTCCTTGTTGTTATGAAAGTTATTTACACGAGTGGTGACATTTTCTATGTGTCGGTGTAATTCTGATACATGTTGACCAAGGTTGTAAATTATCCTTGGAATATCTATTAGTCCATGTACTTCCAGTTGTATGGTAAACAAGTCTTCCACTACCAAGACGGTTCCATGTTCCACCAAGACACCAGGTTTTAGTGCTTTGGCCGGAACTGTATTTTGTGGAGCAAGTGTAACAAGCACTACACTCACCAAAAACAGTAATAGCATCTTGTTCCCCATCTGTAATATGGAAACAAATGTCCATTATTTAGTTTTATTAGCAGATTTAAGATTTTGTCTGTATATATTTGTTGTACTAGATGTGGAAGTGGAATGTATTTCTGGTGGATGTTCTGTATTTGTGCTATGTGTGTCATCTAAGTGAATCTTTTTACACCTATCTATTGTACATGCACTATTTCTTCCTTCCCTGTGTTTATGTCCTTAACTTTTATTTTATTTTATTAGCATGAGCTATTTCTGTTATTTCATATGGACCTAAGAACTTTGGAGTTAGTTTAGACAATCTATCTGGGGTTTTTATCATGACATTATCCCCTATAGCAACATCTATTAATACAGCTTGGGCATGTTGTTTAACACTAAGGGAAAAGCTTAATATTAATACAGGAGTATAAGCAGAAGGCTCTCTCCCCACCCTCCAGTCCCTCGGGTATTACACCTTACATGAAAGTAATGATAGAAACAATACCTTGTGGTTGGTGCAAAACAACACCAAAGAAATTTTATAGGACAGTTGGAAAGTAGGCTTAAATTGAAATGCCATATTTTTTTATATATTTTGTTTACCTCTTTTTCTCCCATCACCTTTATTTTTAACTAAATCATACACTAAATCTATCTTACCGTTTTAAATATAATTAAACTTAAAAATCATGCTGTTACTTTATAAAGGCTATGAAATAAATCGATAAATAAATAAATAAATTTCTAAGAATCCTCGATCCTGGACACAACAACTTCAATTTAGTAATATATAAATTTAATTTTCCATAATTTCCTTCCCCAGGTAGGAGAGAGAGAGAGAGAGAGAGAGAGAGAGAGAGAGAGAGAGAGAGAGAGAGAGAGAGAGAGAGAGAGAGACCACCATCATTACAAACCTCATGAGTCACACACATAGACACATGGGTGGAGGACACACACACACGCGCGCAAGAAAAAAAATACACGCTCATACGGATACAATCACTTTCACACACTCTCAAACACACCCACTTCACCTAACCCAACTTAACGTATTCCTAGCCCACTCTACTTTTCAAAATCTCACCTAATCCAAGCACCTACAAACAAACAAACATACAAATAAACAAACAAAAAATCACACTGACTCATTATCCTCCAAAACATCACCTAATCTATTTTTTGGTATATTGGAGTGTCTTGATTCCTCCAAAGTATGCCAGGAAACAGCACCAAGTTAACATTAATAATAGTGGCCTGTTGTTGCTTGGAGTAATCAGTTGCTCCTGATTTACCAACATTGCAATTTCTCGGGACTAACCTGTATTGTTTCTACACTTTACTTGCTGCGATGAGAGAGAGAGAGAGAGAGAGAGAGAGAGAGAGAGAGAGAGAGAGAGAGAGAGAGAGAGAGAGAGAGTGTGTGTGTGTGTGTGTATGTGTGTGTAATTCTCGGGGTATTCATATACAGTATTATTAGTAAAGAAGGCGGTTGGTACATACACACACGCATGAAAGCAAGCGCCCACACATCCTAGCAACCACACACACACACGCACAAACACTCACAAAAATCACTTCCTCTTTTCAAGCCAATGATATTCTCAGCTCCTGCACATAAGTATATACTGTACACACACACACATACACACACGTATATACTGTACATACATATATACATTCAGGTTGATTTGGTTTGTTTTGTCACATTTTTCATAAAGTTTCGGACACACGAAAATAAGAGAGAGAGAGAGAGAGAGAGAGAGAGAGAGAGAGAGAGAGAGAGAGAGAGAGAGAGAGAGAGAGAGAGAGAGTGAGTGTGTGAGAGAGTGAGAGAAATTAAGGGGAGATTCTCTTGTTGGTGAATTGGAAGGCTGCTGATTCCTTCAAACTATACCACGAAACAGATCCCCTTTTAGAATCATTGAGGGCGTCTGTTTTCTGGTACAGTTAGGGGGAATCACAGATTTTCCAATGCAATTCACTT
>JAWQEG010001004.1:0-35000 GCA_033782935.1 Petrolisthes cinctipes | reverse complement strand
ATATATATAATATATATATATATATATATATATATATATATATATATATATATATATATATATATATATATATATATATATATATATATATATATATATATATATATATATATATATATATACAATATTTCATTGATCTTCAAATGTTTTCATACGTAATTAAGGCGAGATTCTCTTGTTGGTGAATTGGAAAGTTTCTGATTCCTCCAAACCAAACCAGGAAACAGACACCCTCACTGGTACTAATAGGGGATCTATTACGTGGTATAGTTTGGAGGAATCAGAGTTCTTCCAATTCACCAACAAGAGAATCTCTCCTTAAGCAAGGCAATAAAATCTTAATAATACTCTTAAGGGACCCTGTGATATAGTCAGAAAATTGGAGGTAAATAAGTCCTTAAAATATTGCAACGAAACACACACGCCTATTTGGAAGGAGCTTGTTTCATGGCATAGTTAGGATGATTCAAAAGCCTTCAATTCTCATACACGATCACAGGGTCCTTTAGGGAAGAGTAGGCTATACTTTAGGTACATTGGAGTGCCTTAATTCCTCCTCTAAAGTATGCCAGGAAACAGGACCTGATGAACAAAAATAATGGTGGCCCGTTGTTGCATGGAATAGTTTGTTAGGGAATCAGTTGCTCCAGATTAACCAATCAGCCAACACTGTACTACCAACACCCTCAGTGACCCTGTGATGTAGTCGGAAAATTGGAGATTAGTGAGTCTTTCAAATATTGCCACGAAACATCAACTACATGTATAGCTAACCTGGAGGTTCACCTGGAATATGATCATGTGACTCTATTTTATAGATAACCTAGAATATGCTCAATCATATACATGAAGGTTGCCTGCTACAATATGCCGGCTACACATGGAAGGAGCTTGTTTCGTGGCATGGTCAAGAGAAATTAGAAGCCTCCAATTCCCAGACACAACCATATATGAGAAATGGAAGGCTGAAATTCACTAGACAACACCTGGAACACTGTCCTTGGAACACACACACACACACACACACACACACACACACACACACAAAAAAAAAACAATAAAAACATCACTATATATACAAGGGAGAATGCCACTACCATCTCTACCACTATTTTCCTGGTACCATTATCCCCACTACCATTCTTGTTACCACCCATGGAACTACCACTTTCTACACCACTACTACTACTACAGCCACCACTACTACTACTACTACTACTACTACTACTACTACTACTACTACTACTACCACCATCATCACCACACATCACTATTACCATCAACACAACTATACTCCTAAACCATACACACCAATCACTCACCACAACCATACACCACCATTACACACCACGACTACCACCATCACAAACCACTTCTATAACTATCATCACCATACACCTTAACTACACACACACCTACCACACACATCACAACTACCATCACCACACAGCACCACTATCACCAGTGCAAATGAGATATATATATAGGGCAGGCTTAGGGTGGGACTGGGGCTACTCAGATGAAACCCATTAAGAGTAAGTTTAATGTTTTTTTTTTTTTTTTATCAAATAAGAAACACCCATGTATGACGGAATAAATGGTTGGGGGAGGTGAATATGAGAAGAGAATACAAAAGAATACAAAGGAAGTAGAGGTAACAGGAGGTCCATAGTGGCCTTTTACGAGGTTACCTGTTTATCTAGGTTAATCTAGACTACGTGTTGAAGAAAAGGATAGATAAAGGACAAGGCTCCTCCCCACCCACCACTCCCACCGGGTATTCCGGTTGGTAAAACAGGTAGAAAATAACACCTTGCTCGTTAATAAGAACGCACAAGGAAAATTTATAGAAATGTGGGAGAAGTAATGGAAGTCTAATTCTAACATCTGCTGACTAAAAAAAAAAAAAAAACTTACTACAATCCTTTTTCTTGAAAATATTTATCTAGGCGATGTTTAAATGTTTCTACTGTATCCACTGCTACTACAGATGCTGGGAGTTTATTCCGATAGTTTACGACTCTGATATTGAAAAATTTCTTTCTCAGTTCAGTGTTAAAACGTTGGCCTTTAAGCTTAAAACCGTTATTTCTCGTTCCAGACTGGGGATAGAGCTGGAATAACTTTTCATGATCAATATTATCAAAGTTTTTAAGGATTTTAAAAGTTTCGATGAGGTCGCCACGTATTCTACAATTTTCAAGAGAGAACATGTTGAGCTTATTTAATCTTTCCTCATATGTTAAATTACGAATGCTAGGGATAATTTTAGTTGCTTTTCTTTGTACGCTTTCCAACTTTTTAGCATCTTTAGCATAACAAGGGGACCATAGTTGAAATGAGTATTCTAAATGTGGTCTAACGAGATATGTATATAAACGCGTTATTACATCTGGTGACTTATATTTAAAATTCCGAGCAACAAAGCCTAAAACTACATTAACTTTTATACTTGCTGCCAAACACTGCGCACTCGTCTTTAGATCGATCGCTACTAATTATGACACCTAAGTCCTTTTCCTCATTTAATTTTGCCAGATTTCTACCATGTAATCTATAATTGTGTCTAATGTTATTATTACCTACATGCATCACCTTACATTTTATCTGCATTAATCTTCAACAACCATTTATCACTCCATTCTGACAGTGTGTTTAGGTTGCTCTGAATGGCTTCACAGTCTTCGTCGCTTTTTGCAGTACCGCCAATTTTTGTATCATCGGCAAATTTGGATATTTTCGAAATAAGTTCCCATTTTAAGTCGTTTATATATATCAAAAATAGTGTTGATCCTAACACTGATCCCTGTGGCACCCCACTTACAACATCCAGCCAGTCTGATGCTTCTCCATTAATTATGACTCATTGCCGGCGGTTTGATAGCCAATCTCCAATCTATGTTCACAACTGTTCCCCCAAGCCATGTGCTTTTAACTTTAATAGTAGTCGCTTGTGTGGTACTGTGTCAAACGCTTTCTGAAAGTCTAAATATATAATATCAGTTGGCACTTTTTCGTTTGCATTACAACTTATGTAGTTAAAAAACTCGAGTAAATTTGTTAAACAAGATCTGTTGTTACTGAAACCGTGTTGAGAGTCCAGAATTAAGTTCTGCTCATCTAGATGTGATACTATTTTATCTCTCAAAAGTTTTTCAAATATTTTTATTATAACGGATGTTAAACTTATTGGGCGGTAGTTTCCAGCATGACTTTTATTACCTTTCTTAAATATAGGAGTTACATTGGCTTTTTTTCCAAAGGGCTGGCATTTTACATTTGCTTAGTGACTTATTAAATATTATTTTTAAAGGTTGTAAAACTTCTCTATGACATTCACGTAATATTCTGGGGGACACTTCGTCACATCCTACAGTTTTAAAAGGGTCTTGTGTTTTTAGATACTTTAAGAGTTCTTCGTCTGTAAATTCGTTAATTTCTAGTTTATTACCATCTGTTACCTGTGAAAAGTTCGGAGGTCCTGGCAAATTAATTTCATTTTCCTTTGTTAAAACTGAGTTAAAATGTTCAATTAGTACGGTTGCAATGTCTTCATTCCCACTAACTAAGGCATTGTTTTTGTTTAGTATTGGTCCTATGCTTGCTTTCACGTTTTTATTTTTTCTGATGTACTGATAAAATTTCTTGGGATTTGTCCTGGACTCGAGTGCTATACTTTTGGCAAGTCTGATTTGTCTTTCACTCATACGTTTTGTATCTACATATTTATTATAGTCTATGAATGAATCGGTACGTTTATATACTTTATATGCCTTTCTCTTATTATTAATAGTTCGATGAATTTCACTCGTCATCCAAACTGATTTGCGGTTGTTAGTTCGTTTCTTTATTCTCGGTACATGTTTCTTTTCAATTGACAGGAGATTTTCTGTAAATATATTATACATCGTATCGACGTCTTCATTATTTAGCAATTCCGACCAGATTATTTCGTTTAGTTCTTTTCTAATATTATCAAAATTTGCTCTTTTATAGTTAGATAGTAACTGACGATTTTCGCAGAGTTTAGTGTTGCAGGTTATGTTACATCTTATTATTCTGTGATCGCTGTTTGCAAGGGGCTCACCGACTTCGAATGAACTGATTAAATCAAGGTTTGTTGTTAAAACAAGGTCGAGGATATTATTATCTAGGGTGGGGTCTTGTACCAATTGATTTAAATAGAGCTTACGAACGATTTTTAACAGACGTTTTGCTTCGTTGTCGCCTGACTGAAGTTTCCAGTTTATTCTTGGGAAGTTAAAATCACCGCATATAATGGCATTTTTATTTTCTATTACTGATTTTATCTCTTCGTATAGCAAATTGTCATGTTCTGTAGTAGTTTGGGGGGACGATGTACAGTACCGATAATTAAATGTTTTCCATTTACTTTGAGTTTGACGCATATAGAATCATATGCATCGTGTTTGTCTTTATTTATTTCGATTTTATCCAGGTTATCTCTAATGAATAAAAGAACTCTACCCCCTTTCTGTTATACTAATTATATCGGGATTCTCAGTATTTACGTATGCAAGCAGTTCGTCTCTTTTTCCGATAATGCTTCTTGCGTTTGTATACATAATGTTTAATTTGTTACGCCCGAAGGAGGATATGGAGAAGGAAAAATGGAACAAGAGTGGAGGATGAAGAGGAGGACGAGTAGATGGAGGAGGAAAAGGATAAATGAAACAAGAGTGTTACAAGGAGTTACAAGGAAAAGAAGTACCCTAGGGGACCTTACGATCCATACAAAGAGGGTACCTGTGGGTTTAGTTGCGCAAGTAGGCGACCGTCCTCGAATATGTCATGTGAAACCATCAAGGAACACTCGCACAACGGCTTAAACACCTAGACGGTGATTTAAGACTTTGTCTAATCTGGACTTGAACTGATCCACAGAGTTGCTGTTGACTACATCAGCAGGAAGCGCGTTCCAAGTACCGCAGATGCTGTATGTAAAGAATTTACCACACAGATCACGGTTGTATCGCTTCAGTTCAAGTTTGTAGCCATGATTCCTGGTTGTGCCCTCACTCAGAGAAGAGTGGAGGAGGAGGAGGATGAGAGGAGGAGGGGCAGGGGAAGGAGGAGAAGCAGGAAGAATTGAACAAGAGAGGAGGAGGAGGGGGAGGAGGATATGGAGGAGGAGGAATAGTAGAAGGAAGAAAAAGAGAAGGGGGAGGAGAAACAGGAGTATGAAAAGGAAGAGATGAAGAATGTGGAGCAGAAGAAGGAAATAGCAGGAACTGGAGAAGATAGTAATGCTGAATAAAGAAGAAGAATGAGAAGGATTCATCAGAAGGAAGAAGGAAGGGAACATAGGAAAGGAAGGAAGCAGGAAGGAAGGGAACGAAGGAAAGGAAGGAAGGAGGAAGGAACGAAGAAAAGAAGAAAGGAGGGAAACTGATGGAAGGAAGGAAGGAACGAAGAAAGGAAGGGAGGGAAATTGATAGAAGGAAGGAAGGATGGAAGGAAGGAGGGAGGGAACGAATGAAAGAAGAAGGAAGGGAAACTGATGGAACGAAGGAAGGAAGGAAGGAAGGAGGGATGGAACGAAGGAAAGGAAACAGAAGAATGAAATGAAGGAGATACATAGTTTGGAGGAATCAGAGACCTTTCATTTTACCAACTAAAGAATCTCCCCTTAGCCTTAAGGACCCTTTGATCGTGCATTGGAGGCTTCTAATTCCTCCTGACTATCAAGACCAATAAGACTAACAGGTCTTGTCATACAAGGGCAAAAATGAGTCCCGCTCGCGCATGACGTCACGGCGAGTATACACCACAGAACAAGTTGCCAAACAGTGATAAACAGGCTCATTTTCTAGTCAGTTGACAGTAGGTCAAAGGTGATACAGGTCATCTCTCTATAGTGTCCACCAAGTGCCCAGTGTGAAAATGCCATGCAACTGCATGTGCAGTGTGTGGGTGTGATTCTGTAGGAAGAAAGGGTTGCAACATAAAATTTCATGTCTTCCCCACCGATACAGAATCCTGATCTCTTTCTCTTTGTGAGTGTCTTGTCAAGGTAAAGTAAAATGAAAAGCTTAGCAGTCATCTTAACTGTTCGAATTGATGTGCAATTGTAACAGGTTTTGCATACAATAGGGATGAAATTAGACTTGGTGTCCAGTATTTGGGAAGTTTCTGGCAATCACCTATCCCCAGCTACCCCCACATTTCCTCCATCTATTCCCTAGAGACCACGTTTCCTCCACTCCAGGTGATGGATGTTCATAAGTACCTCCCATTTGTTTTAGACTGCAAAACAAGTGTTCTATAACATCCTGATTTAGCCTATGTGTACGTATATATGAAATGCCATATTTTTCTTTCAGCATTTCATATAGTTTGGGCAAAGATTTGGAATACACAAGTCCTTTTTGAAACTGGTACATATTTTGTTTCACTCCAAAAACTTTCATTGACATGGCTGTATCAATCATATCATGCAAAACTTTGTTTTGTTGCTCCAAATGAAGTCCATAGCCATCCCTAGTGAATTTATTACTGAATGCAAATCTCGAGTTGAATAAATCAAACCAGCTGTCCACTAATCCCTCAGACATACTCGTCGGTCAGCTGACATAAGCAATCATGTACCTCTCCCTGAAGAAATTATTGGGTTTTATGTTAGATGTAGGGTATTCTTCAGGATACGTATATTAAACAGAGAAATGGGTAGCAGCAAAAGAAAGCTAGCAAATAAAGTATGCAAGTCAAAGAAATGAGATGTATGACAATACATGACACTACTGTAATAAATGGCAATATATCAAGTTTGTGTGCAAATTTTATAGTTTACCTTTAACTTGCATGTTCAACTTAGGCTAATTGTGTTTAAACATGGTATGCATGAATGTTCAATGAATGGAAGGGAGATGAAAGGATGGTGAGGGCATATAGTTATCTTAAACTTAACTCCTAATCACCATTAGATCATTCTCATTATAATTTAATCACTTACACTACTCCTCTCACCACCTTTTTCATTTTTCATAATTGCTTCCTAACCTGGGTAATTTCATCTGATGATAACTAGAACAAAACGATAAAAGCCGACAGTATATTGAACAGAGAAAGAAGAAAAAACTTTGTCACGGGATCATGGTATGCCCGCCTGTAGGCGACCTCACTCCCATACCTGTCACCATGTGAGGTGATTGGGGGCAGAGGCTGGGGGGGTTGTGGGGGGGAAATGGAGAGAAAATGGGGGATGAAGTCCACCACGCCATGACGTCACTACAGCTGCGCAGTACCACTGGCTGACAAGACCTGTTAGTCTTATTGGCCTTGCTGACTATGCCACTAAACACGCACCTTCCATATATGTGGTGTTTCGTGACAATATATGAAGGACTCATTTAACTCCAATTTACTGACTACACCATAGGGTCCCATAAATCAACAGGCTTCCCTCTCACTACACGTGTTTACATTGGGATGGCAGGGAGTGGATGTCCAATATAATCTTTACAGGTGAGTGGGTGATTGCTCTCTCTTTGTGTGTGTGTGTGTGTGTGTCCATTTTTTTACTATCACAACCGACTGCCATATGCAAAAAAAAAAAAAAAAAAATGAAGGGACACGTGGGTTTTTTCTACAACGACTACTTGTATCCGCGCCTGTATTCACGTTCGCGATACATGATACACCCATGGTTGGTGGAATATACCGTAAGGGTTGAAAGCAGTTCAAACCAGTTCAAACCATGTTGAGCTACTGATTGCTAGATTTCACTCTGTAATTATCTGTATGTTAATCTCTATGCTATAATCAACTGCATATTGTCATTTTGTATGAAGAGAAAGGGATAATATATATTTACTCACATTATTCTTATATATACTTGTATCTAGCATGTCTATATTTCATATATAAGCTAAGCATTATCAACACCATCGTTGCAATCTGTCACGCACGAAGGGTGTGGCACGTGAGGAAGGATCGAGTGAAGAGAGGCGTACTTGGAGCCCGGCCATGGGCTAGACCGCTAGGGAGGATGGAGTCCTCCCCTAAGCGAGAAGATTCACCTCCTACATAATCTTAGAGAGACACAAGATGTCTGGTATAACCTGTAATCTGTAATCTGATATACTACAGTAAATAGAAACAAGTCCAGGAGTTTACTCTAAACCATTGAATAATTAACTTAACTCCCCAGGAAGACAAGAGTGGTAAGTTCAGACAACGAGTGGTAAGTTGACTGAAGCCAGGTCTCCTATCGACAGCAACGGGTGGTAAGTGAAGACCAGCCCAACTGATAAATGAGAGTTTCCGGCAGGTATTTCCTCAATCTGAGGAGGACGACCCACGAGTACATGATGGTGACAGTCGGGTGGGGTCTCCACAGGCGTGAAGAGACTCACCACTGTTACATACTGCACCTCAAATATAATAATTATCTATGCTAGTGTACGGTTGGCCACAGGAATTCTTACACAGGCTATATGGAAAGAGAGGTCATTATTCTGGAAGTGAGTGTGTTGTACGCCTTGAATGAATGAATGGATGAATGTGTAAGGTATTGATGATACAGATTTGGCATTTAGATTTCTTTCCATCTACTTGTGACTGTGGCCGTACAGTTGCCGACACATGAAACAAACAGACAGACACACACTTCAAACGGGTCCTTCACGCGACGCCTCTGTAGACACACACACACACACACACACACACACACACACGCACACACACACTGTCTCATCCTACCCCAAACAAACAAATCGGAGTTGTTGACCCGAGAGAAAATAATTATGATGACTTGACCTTTGTAGTAACCAACCTACAGAATATACATACAGACACAATATTAAGACGCACCTATATACATCCATACACAATATTAAGACGCACCTATATACATACAGATGCAAAATTAAGAGCACATATATACAGTCCTGGTCAAATATAATCATCCATATAGGGGTAACTCACATAAGAGTTTGACAGCTTCCCTCTGTTCCTTAGATGATAAACTTTCCAATAAATAGGTTAACTACCATCTTTTAATTTAATACAAGGAGGAGAAGCAGGAAGAATTGAACAAGAGAGGAGGAGGAGGGGGAGGAGGATATGGAGGAGGAGGAATAGTAGAAGGAAGAGGAAGAGAAGGGGGAGGAGAAACAGGAGTATGAAAAGGAAGAGATGAAGAATGTGGAGCAGAAGAAGGAAAGAGCAGGAACTGGAGAAGATAGTAATGCTGAATAAAGAAGAAGAATGAGAAGGATTCATCAGAAGGAAGAAGGAAGGGAACATAGAAAAGGAAGGAAGCAGGAAGGAAGGAAAACATTAGACAGTAAATTGTTTGAGATACCCATATGTGGATGATTATTATTGATCACGACTGTACATACAGATGCAAAATTAAGAAGTACCTATATACACACAGACGCAAAATTAAGAAGTACATATATACACACAGACGCAAAATTAAGAAGTACCTCTATACTGTACATACATAAAGACGCAATATTAAGACGCTCCTATATACACAGACACAAAATTAAGACGCACCTATATACTGTATATACATGAAGACGCAATATTAAGACGCTCCTTTATAGACACAGACGCTATATTAAGACGCACCTATATACATACAGATGCAATATTAAGACGCACCTATATATATATATATATATACATGAAGACGCAATATTAGACTAACCTATATACACACAGACGCAACATTAAGACGCTTTTATATACGTACAGACGCAATATTAAGACGCACCTATATACATACAGACGCAATATTAAGACAACTACACGGATGAACTGTCATGTGTTGACGCATTAATTGCACTGAAGTACCGTAACGTATTTAAGGGCCCTCGTGCATCAGAAAATTGGTGGTCAAATAGTCCTTTAAACATTGCTCCGAAACACCATCTACATTGAGGGACCATGTTTTGTGGAATAGTCAGGAGGAATCAGACGCCACCATTTCTCATACACGATCACAGGGACCTTCAGAGACGTAGACGCATTATGCTAACGCAAAAAGGGAAAGGAGAGACGCAATTAGACGCAGGAGCAGGACACACATAAATATTAACGGGAATGCAGACGCAGAAAATACAATAAAAATCAAGAAGTAAATGAAGGCGAATAAGTATAACAATAATAATGATAATAATAACAATAATAAAAGACGAAGGAGAAGTAAACAAAGAATAATAATAATAACAGCAGACGAAGGAAGAGACGAAACAGAAGAAGTAAACGAAGACGAATAATAATAATAATAGAAGACGAAGCAGAAGTAAACAAAGCAAAATTCGAAAATTAAGGAGAAATAATAATAATAATAAAACCGGACAATCCATCTCTTGGGGCATGATTTTCAACCTATATTAATGTATACACACACACACATACTAGTAGTCTGTTGGTCTCCAGGGGCGTTTTCCTGTATTAGTATTAGTATTATTTTTTATTAAATCAATAGTCCCTCCAGGCTGCCAACAACATGGTATCCCCCTGAAATTATAGTGTAAATAAATAAGGAGGAATAGCATTGCATTCGCTCTCATTCGCAAGCAAGAAACGGTGAGTTCGCTTTGAAAAAGAAAAAGAAAGAAAGAAATGATGGTAGTAATATTTGATGAGCCACGGTCCCTCATTTCGTATCACAATAAGGCTAAATTGACCCTAACACACCAACTGGCTCCACCTGCATGGTATGATTACCCTCCTCCACCCCTTCTCTCTCTCTCTCTCTCTCTCTCTCTCTCTCTCTCTCTCTCTCTCTCTCTCTCTCTCTCTCTCTCTCTGTGTACTTATACCAACGGTAAACAACAAGAAATGTTCGTGTTCTCCACCCCCCATCCAACCAAACCACCTTATGGTATGTATGGTAGTTTTGTGACTTAGTTGAGGAATAATAATAATAATAATAATAATAGTTGTAGTTATAGTAATGATGATAGTTACAGTGAAAGTATTGGTAGTGGTAGCAATGTTGTAATGATAGTGGTGGTGGTAGTGATGGTGATAGAAGAACCGATGGTTAAGGTGACAGTGATGGTGGAAGTAAGAGTGGTCATAAAGGTGGTGATGATAGTGGAGTGGTGGTGGAAATAACAAAATGCACACCACCTTCAACTCTATATATACAGCACAAAATAGGGCAGGGCAGAGCAGGACAGGGGAGGTAGGATAGGGCAAGGAAGGAAGGGCAGGGCATGGCAGAGCAGGGCAGGGCAAGGCATTGAAGGGCAGGGCAAGGCATAGCTGTAAGGATAGACTATGGTCGTATGAGATTGATATTTGTAGGGTATAGGAGTCAAGGAGGCGAAGGAGGGTATATATGAATTAGGTTTGGGTTAGGTAGGATGGATGGGTACTGGGTAGAGGAAGGGAACCATATAGGGAAAGGTAAGCAAGACGCAAGATTGAACCAAATATGGCAAGGCATTTTTAAGGGCAGAGCAAAAACAACAAGGGGACGGGGAAGTTATATATGTGATATGGATACTTGGAGTAGAGTAAGGAAGGGTGGTTTAAGATGGAAATTTTGAGTTGGTAAATCTGGAGCAACTGTATCCTCCAAACTATTCCAAGCAACAGAACACCATTATTTTTTGTTTATCTGGTCCTGTTTCCTGGCATACTCTGGAGGAATCAAGGCACTCCAATGTAACAAAAGTATAGGGTATTGGGGTAAGGAAGGAAGAAGTATACAGTAAAGCCTTAGGGGAGAGGGGGGGAAGGTCTTCTAATTTAGGCAAACTGGAGGGTGACTTTCAGAGTAAATTAAGTACGTTGATGGTAATGAAAATGGTGGTTGTGATGGCTTGATATTGTGACGATTGTGGAGATAGGGTAGCGAGGATGGTGATGGAGATGGAGTATTGGTGATGGCAGACGGTGGAAAGCCTGGCAATACAGAGAGAAAAGCCAGATGAGGAAGGAAAAGATTACTCCGTCATAAACAGTTTATTTTAACCAACAAGGATGGAGAGAAGCTCCATACTATATTCATCATTCACAAAAAGTGTGTGTGTGTGTGTGTGTGTGTGTGTGTGTAAGAAGAAAGAGTCGGGAAATAAAAGGATGGAGAAGAATGGTATATAAAAATATTAAGTAAAGATCTTTGAGGTACTATTATAACATGGATGCTCTTAGTCGGAGCAAGATATTAATAACATGGCAAAACGTTACTGAAAAAAAAAAAAAAAAAACGCTAGACAGAGGGAGATGCCACATTATTAATTCACCTCACAATCCGATTAGTGAGTAGCCAGTAAATAATTGTGCAGGATGTGAATCTTGACCACAAGTAGTTATAATTCAACTTGACACTCAGCTGAACAAGACATCATACTGGCCATACGATGTTTTGAAGGAAATAGGCAATTATATAAACGATACAATCATCTGATGGAAATGACAACTGGCAAAGACGAGTGGAAACAGTACTTACTGAGTAAGGGGGACGGGAAGAGTGGGTGTTGAGTAAAGGGGACGGGGAGAGTGGATGTGGAGTGGAAGGGCGATTTGACGAGTGGGTGTGGAGTCTAATTGAGGGTTGACTCGTGGGTGTGGAATAAGAGAGGGGGGTGAGATTCATAAACTCTTAAAGTAGCCAGGATAGAGGCTATAAAGAATAACAAAAAGACTCAAGTGACTCAAGGCAGCAAAACGAGGCATTCGCATGAGCCGGCCTTTGTGAGGTATATAGTTGCAGTCAGAAGTCGTGTCCCAATCCCCTAGTACGATGAATCGCACCCAAGCGAAGTTTGAAGGTTCAAACAACGATACATGGTGATGACAGAGGTGAAAGGTGCACCGTTGTTCGAACCTTAAAACCTCGTCTGGTTCCAAAAAGATTCATCGTGTCAGGGAAACGGGTCACAACTTCTGTACCACGAATGAAAATATAAGATTGATTGATTGATATTAGGCGCCGCAACAGCGAGGTCATATAGCGCCAGAGAAAGGTGATGGAGAGGTGTGACAGCAAGCAGGAATCAAATAACATGAAAAGAGGGACAGTTGAAGAACTGAAAGGGAGTGGCTAGGGTCGAAGGGGCGCCAAAACCCCTAAAGTATAGCTCACTTCACTGCAAGCAATACTGGGTGAATATATAAGAGGGTGAGTAGATTAATAGGGTCACGTATTCGGCAAGAACCAAAAGATACAAACTTAACAAAGACAAAATTATGGGACAGAGCATGATGGCGGGAGAACACCTGTATGCTGTCATACGAACACCAATATGCTGTGATGATATTTGTTGCAGTTACTGAGAATATTATAGCACCACCACCACCACCCTCACCACCACCACTTTTCTGGCTGTCCAGTAGTTGTGTGGATGTTGTTACAGCTACACCACCATCACACTCTCTCTCTGTGGTAACACCATCAACACCATACTGATCTCTAACAATAATACCAATTTATCTGACTACAACACCACAACCTTCAAACTTATACAGTAACTGTGTAGACTTTTATACTGTTACACCATCACCCAGTCTGTCTGTGACAACATATAACAAATACCATGTCACAAGTTGGAGTGCAGTGGTGTCGTGTGTGGATGACAATGCTGCTTTTGATGCCATCAGCACCTGTGGAAGGGGGAGAGCTGCGTCTGATGCGATCTGTGCTGATCTCCCTCCAACGTGTTCAAGCAGCCTCTACCACGGAACAGGAGAGCCTTGACTTACCCCCTGGAGCCAGACCAGCCCTCTACTGCTCCAACAAATGCACATTTCTAGACTAGTGTCAGTTGTGGTGTGCTTACCCCTCCAACACACCCACCCACTGCCTCGTCTCCAACATTATCGTCATGCCTACCTACCAGGAGACTAACATGACTGATGTCCTCACCTGTCACACCACAAGACCCAAAGACCTTGCGACCAACGCCAACATCACTGCTGGGACACAATCTATGACGTATCCACTCAGAGTAAAAGAAAACCTTGTAGACGGGTTTTACAACTATGACAGACATCACTGTTTTGTAACATTTTCGAGTAACAGCTCTAGATGGTTTACATTAGATTTCGGGCAGCCCAAGTGTTTCCATCATTTGATACTGCACGTTCAAGAACAATTATTATGCCAAGACCAGTTTCAACAACGTACAAGTTCGTGTGTCCAACGTGACAGCCGTGACACCTCCCGCAGACTTCGCAGCTTATGATCTGTTTGGTGAGTTCCCTGGGGAGGCCTCCCCTGGTCAGGTGGTGGAAATGAAGTCTACCAAGACCGTGTGTATCAGGTTCGTCACAGGTCATACGCTCTCCAGTTACAGATTTCAGGTTTGTCATATTGAGGTGTTCTGAGCATCAACTATATCTCCCTAGTTATCTTAAGGAGCCAGTGATATAGTCAGAAAGATTAAAGTTACTGATTCCTCCAAACAATACCACGAATTAGCTTCAATATTGAGGGAGTTTGTTTCATGGAATAGTCAGGAGGAATTAGTATCCTCCAATTGGCCTAGCCTATGAGATCACTGGCCCTTTAACCCTTGTACACAAACGACACATTGTCAACCTTTTGACAGTTTTCTCTGATCAACTGAGTTACGTGTTTATCAGTATAATTTACCAATATATTACTTATTGTTTCCTCATATTCTGGGGTACTAATCTGTTCCTATATTCAACTGAGTTACGTGTTTATCAGTATTTTTTACCAATATAACACTGATTTTCTACCCATAAATTGGGGTACTTGTGATGTTTCTTGGAATATCTTCGAGGAATCTCTTACCTTCCTTTTCGCCTTATAGAACTTATCACCTTATCAATTCATATACAAATACTTAGGTCCTTACAATGTTTAAGGGTATATATACTATATACCATAATGTTTGTATAGACAAATGTACATGTATATATTACCGTTCAAGATGTATGAATACGAAGGGTGTATATAGCGAGTGAATTATTTGAGTTTCAAGTGCTATAATATATTTAGTTGCTTACCATTTATATATAATTCTTTGGACTTTGTGTCAGCCGACACCATTCATGTGTTGTCATATACAACATGGCAGTGTTGACTTCACTGTTGACATATGAACAGTATTCCATTCCTATATCTTGTTTGGCTTCAACAAAATCATGTTAACACAATGGACTGTAATGTGTTCCCACACCATTATATAGCAACTGTTAAAATATTCTCTTGATGTACTGTTATTCTATTTACGTTGAGGATATTAACTAAGATTTACATGGAATCAATTTGTTGTATTGTGGAATACATCTGTTGTGTTCTAGAATAGTTTTTTTTTTTTTTTTTTTTGTACCATTATAACAAGTCAATCTGTGTCTTTTATCATTTCTACAAACTTTTACAATGGACAACAAGTTTATCTAAAGTTGTTTTAATATATTATGTGAACAAATAACATTCATGTACTAATGCACTACTATATAGTTGTCATGTATTTAACTAATTACTTAACCAAATAAAACATCACCCAATAACTATTTTATAACCTCCTTGTCTAAGATATTATATTAAATATATCATATATGTAGGGGAAAGGGCGGGAAGGCCGGGAAGGCGGTGGCAAAGAGGATAAAGTGACAGACTGCGAATGGCAAGGGCCCTGGTTCGAGTCCACGAGAAACGTCTGGGATTTTTCAGAGGTGATCTGTTAGGTCCAGCTATTTTTCAATTACCCTGGCTACGCCGACACATCAAGAAAATACCCCCTACATCGTCGTCAACTCACAACATAGAAGATGCCTGACCATATTCCGAGATGCTGTGAGTGACGGTGTAGTTGCTCTCTCTCCTGATAATGACGTGTATAAATAAGGTGTCGTCATCTATTGGGGCAGAAGAGAAGCTACGGTACCAACATCACCACGAAGCTCCACTGTTTCATCTAGTGCGACACCCAATAATCTCGGGGCCTCGCAAGAGTCATGGGCTACTAACGCTCTACAGTCCCGAGGTTAAAAAAAAAATAATATTTACCTAATTCAAAAAAACCGAAGCTAATGTAACCTCACCCAATAATTATAGCCTGTTGTCCAACCTATCATATATTTATTTTGTCATACATTGTACTGTACTAACCCAAGCCAATAAACCTAAGCTTGTATAACCTCTCTGCCATCGATCTTTTGCAATTATTTTCGTCACCACTTTAAGGCTTTGGGCGACCTTTCGGGCCGTTGCCAATCCCTCTCACCTCGAACTGTCCCTCCTTTTCTGGCCAAATACATTTTATTTTATTTTTCATTTTATTAATAAAGTATGGATTTTATCATAAAATAATAATGGATGTGTAGTGTGTAACATTTGTTCCTGACTATTTGGAATGTGTACAGCCACTATCAAATATCCATCGACACTTTCCTTCCATCGTGCAAATAAATCAGTATCATATCAAAATATTATCATACAACAACACCTTATGTCAACTCAACCCTCAATTATTATTATATGAGGTGCTGCAAAATCACACACGTGTTGTTCTTTATTACCGATACATTTACTACGATGGAAAGAAAGTGTCGGTGGTTATTTGATTGTGGCTGTACAAGAAAAGACAAAATGGAGCAAGTAACCACAAAAGATTACATAATATACAAGTGTACAAAATATATAAATGAAAACTATGGTTACGATGTTGTACTAATCAATATGGCACAAATGACGATGGAAGAGAATATTTATCAAAAGTGAGCTTCATTTCTGTTGATGTTTCGAGTGAGAAATTACATGCAATGGGAAAACTACTGTAATAAACATCTTGTCCTATCCTTGTGTTTATATCCCCCAATACAGTACTATTCTTAGTCGTGTCAGTAGCATTTATCATTGATACTAGTGAAACAGAAACGTGGTAAGTGCAGAAAATATAGAATCAGTATGTTATTATGAAGTGCTTAACTCAGGATGAGGGCTTGATGGCATTCGTCCTACAATCATGAAATTATAAAGTAGACATACTGTATATACCTTTGCATTACAAGTTTGTTGATTCTGAGTAAATATTAAATATATCCGAAATATGGAGAGGAAATTCCTTGTGCTTAATAACAAAGTAAATGTAGTCAGTAGTAGGTGATGCCACGTGATATCATAGGCACTAGAGGGAAAGGGCAACGAACATTTATATAAGGAGAGGATTCGTGATGCCATGAGACTTGTATCGCACCGGAGTCCTGGGGCCGGATACTCAAAACAACTTAGGACATCCTATCTCGGCTAGGGAGTCCTAACTTCCCCAGTGCGCTTATGACGGTATACTCAAAACACTTATGACGGTATACTCAAAACACTTATGACGGTATACTCAAAACCTTTGGCAGCCATCTTTCCTAACTTACGACGCTTGGATTTAAGACAACCTCCAGGCAGCCCTAAGTGGAGTTATGACACCGAACACCGTAGAAAACATGATAAATCAACTCGGCTGTACCAAAAAGAATAAGAAGGACTATATACATTTTGGCTGTATTACCAAAGAGCACCACTTTGTTGTTATTGGAGAGACTACTGAGAAAGAGTGTATAGTATAAGGGACCACTCCAATGTCAGTCATGATCACCAACGAAGATACTATAGATTTCCTCAGATTGAAATAATAAACTTATCCGAGAAATAGGACCATGACATAATATATCCCTCGTTGCACAATAAAATTTAGTGCCATTCTCACACATACTCGAGTAATATTGAGTATGTAGTGTAAGGACAGTTAATTAGGAGACTTATGTGTTGTATGAGAAATACTGAACAATTCAAGGATTTACAACATAATAAATGATTTTCCCAGTCATTAGTTTAAGCAATTGCTCTTCAATTTGGACCCTAAAGGGGAAGTATTGTCTGTGGTGATATGGACAGTACTTAAGGGGTTCTGGCATCCCTTCAAACCTAACCAACGGCCATTTAAGGGGTCTGAACTGTCCCTCCTCTCTTTCTTGCTTCCTCTCAGTCTCCTTATTTGAAACTACAAGTTCTAAGTTCTTTCTGGCCTAGCTCAGTCTTGATTTGTAATCCCCCCCCCATAAAAAAAAAATATTAATTTTACATCATATTTCTGGTTGTTCTATTAATTTCTTACCTAATTATCACAAGGAAAGAACCCTGACCTAACCTAATCTAACTCCACTTGATAAACCTAATTAGAACTGCTGAACTATTCTTCAGAAACACCCATAATGTTTTACATTATCTGTTATTTGGCCCAACTTTTGTGTTTGGTTTGATTCAGGGGATTCATTTTAACACTAGTATATTGGTAAGATTGGGCTTGGTTATTTGTGTGTGGTCACCATTCAGGAATATGGTTAATGATAACTTGTAGGAAATTGTTCATTTACTGATACCAACTAATATTTTTACAGTAATGTTGTTGCTGTGTTGTATTTTTTACATTTTAGTTTCGTTTTGCCAGATTTTGATTAGGGATACCATTACTCAAAAAGGTATATGTTACTAAAACACCAATGAGACTAAAAATATGCATATTTAAACAGACCTAACCTACCGTACACTATCTACTTGATATTGGTAATCTTGTATCTTACATTACATAATCCTCCATAATTATTACATTTAGCTGTGAATCATGTGATGTTACACAAGTAGACATGATAAAATAGTCATTTCTAACATTGCTAATAACTTTCAATAATGTCATACTGTTGTCTGTCATGAATCATAATGGCGGTGACATTTATTTCGCAGTAGATACTACTCTCTTACTCTCCACAGTTTCGACACACATTTCTACCACTCATACCGTCATACGCATAATGTTGGGTTTTGTTTCGTGTTTACTTTTGTCAGCTGATCGAGCTTGCTTTTGATTGGCTGGAGTAAGTCAGAGTCACTTGAAAGCGCCACCCTGATTGGCTGAACAACATAGGGCACCCGGGAAGATTTAGGACTTCCTAACTACTTAGGAACAGGATAGGACGCCCTAAAAAAGTTTTGAGTATACCAACTTAGGGCATGAGATAGGATATCCTAACCAGTTCGTAACTTAGGAGTTCCTAAGTCCAGATAGGGCGGCGAGGCTGCCCTAAGTTAGGAACGTTTGAGTATCCGGCCCCTGATACTCAAACGTTGTCCTAAATAACGACGCTGTGGATATACCAAGTTGTAACCTAGGTCATGTCAACGTCATCCTAAGTCCCAGCTCAGGTCAGATACTTAAACAATCCTTACAATATCCAAAGCTAGTACTGAGGAGATTCTCGAAACACCCACTCGAGGGTCAGAAGGCAGCCGCCGACTTGCTCTCCGCCAATCACACACAACCCATGTTAAAAACCCGTAAGAGCCAATAAGAATGGAGGAACACTGTAATGGGAGAAGAGCTGCATCATATTTATTACATAAACACAAAACGCTTCGATTGAGTACTGTCAAGAATGGGATGTGATAATGATCTTTTATAAAGAAGCAAAGTAAGGACGAAATTAAGTGTTTGGCACAGTGGGGAGGTATATCAAAAGCCCTATACTCAAACTCGACATTTAATTCACTAACAAACTGTAAATAATTGTAATAACCTTCACCAATTAAACTATAACTTAAACCTAACTTAGCATAACACACACAGTTACTGCCTCGTCGTATACACTATCGATTCCACACCACCAGTACAGCATGCACAAAATGAGGAGAGTAATAATACAACAGCAACACTATATGTTCACATAAAATATGAACAAGATTGCAACTCTGGCTATCCTTTTCTGAGGAGAGTACGTCCACATAAAATATATACAATAACAACAACACTAAAGGAAAAACTTTCTCTGAGGAGAGTGTACGGTCGGATATGTTTCCATACATTACGCATGCATTATGTACACTCGCCAGCACTGCCACGTGGTACAGGAAACATATGTTACAGTATAGTTATGAAAACAACACATTAACTCATGAAACATATGTTACATAATCTCTGAAAGACTTAACAACACCATCACATAGGCCACAAACGAAAAGGGTGTAGGAACCCGACGCTTCTTAGGGACATGCTCTACAGAGTCATCAAAGATGTTAGGGCAGTAGTCATTGTCATGCCAACTACATTTGTGGACCGCATCATCCGAACTTTGCAGTGAGGATCCCCCACAATCAGAGAATCTTTTGCCTCAAAAGTTGCTTTGGCAGCAGCATTTGTATTGAAAGTAATATAGCACCGATTTGACCTACAGTCACTGTCATAAGTGATTCGGATATGAAAAACCACTTCAAAACACTTAAAAATGGAGTGGATAGCGCCATAGTAAAGGGATGCAAATACATTCGTTAACATTAACGTGTCCAAACCACTAACAGGGTTTGTCGACACAACACCCGACCTTCTGGGTCTTCCCTTATTTGCAGTCTTCTGCATACCATCTCAACCAGAGAGTGACGTCTCGAGGGCCTGGTCGACCACCGCTCGAGGAAGAGATAGGGGCTTTTCGTTATCCATAAATAATTGATTTTGTTATATTGGCCCCAGGAGCCAAGAACTACTACCTACCGGGCAGATGAAGGGACCGAGCGCTGGTCGCCGTGGGCGGGGTACCTCTTCCCCCACGGGGCTACTACCCCCTACGGGGTCAATATCTAGAGAATTTACAAAACAACTAGAGATTTATTGGAAAAGATAAATAAATTATTTAGAATGAAAGTGTTGGCAGATACGCATTATTGACGGGATTATCCCCACCTGCGCGATACTTTTTTGAGCCAGTGTACATGTGAGTGTTATGTCGTCTGCGTAGGAGGCTATCTGTATTTGTGTTGCCTGGGGTGTTGGTAGGTCGTGCATGGATAAATTGAAAATGGTGGGTGAGAGTACAGAACCTTGGTGGACACCATTGGTGAAACTTTTAATGTTAGATGACTGACCAGCAAATGTAACGTGGGCTACTCTTCCTCCCAGGAAGCTGGCCAGCCATCTTTTTGTATTATTGTGCATGTTTGAGTTGTATATTTTGTTTGTGAGGTTGTGGCAAGGGATGGCATCAAATGCTTTACTAGTGTAACTGGGAGTGTTCTGTGTGGGGGTCTATCTGAGTTGATGCCATTATAGATTCTTTGTATGAGGTCTGTAAGAAGAGTTTTTGTTGAGTGTAGTGGTCTGAAACCATGTTGTGAAGATGCAAGGAAGATGTGTGGTGTGATTAGTCTAATGATGAGGCGCTCAGTAACTTTGGAGGAGGTACAAAGGAGGGTGATGGGACCATGTGATGAGGGTAGTGTGGGATTTTTGTTGGGTTTGAGGATAGTGATGATGTTTCCGTGTTTCCAGATGTTGGGTAATGTGTTGTGTGAGTAGCTGTAGTTTGCTATGTTAGTGAGTGGTTGTATGCCTTGTGGTCATGGAGTGGGGGCGTCTACATTGTGGGACCACCTCCCAAGGCTACCAAGGATGGAAAGTATGGGGGCCAAACCTTCTCAAAAACCTTCTCTCTCTGGGAACAGCTTCGGTCACCCGGCCAATACCTCTGAAGAGTAATGCGAGGCACTTCAGCTCTGCCAGAAACCGTCCAGAGACTCACCCGTCTGCTGTTTCCTGCTGACAAGCTGCTGATATGCCTCGTAGGGATTCGAAGCAAACGAAACCACTAATGATTCCAGATTACGTTATCAGATTGCGAGAAATCCTTTTGTTACTAATTACCGTTTTACAATATATCACTTTCTCAGCACAATGAACAATAGAATATCTAGCACGTTGTCTTCAAACGTGAGGTGAAACACAATGAACTCAAAATATTACAGGGAGATGCCCGCAGATCACATTGAACACAAACACGAATTCACGAGTATTACAATAAAATAAGATTGCACAAATCACAATATTGATAAGTAGAATACAAACGTAACAATTAACACACGAGATCTCACCTCCTTACAATTAACTCATGAGACAATATGAATGGATAGAATGCAACATGAATGGATAGAATTCACTTATCACAATATGAAAAGGCAATAGATCATACAAAAATATTATAATATGTTAAGAGAGATCACAATATGTTAAGAGAGATCACCCACAAAATATCATACATATGTTAAGAGAGATCATATACTAAAATTATCAGAAGTTAAGAAGAGAGATCATAAAATTATACAAAATATTATAAGATGTTCAGAGAGATCATATACAAAATATTATAGATGTTAAGAGAAATCGCACCGTCGACAGTCCTTGAGAGTTCGTTGTTATCATCGCTTACTTTGACTTCCTGACTCCCTTACCTGCTTGGCAGTGTCATCTGACATCATGTCTCAGTACTTCCTCTCACATACTCGCATGTGAAGATTATGAAGTAGTTAGGCATTGCTGAACTCCAGATTTGTCCTGTGTGGGTACCCAAGGTGGCTCTGTGGATTCTTCCAGAAGTTCACTTCTGCACTTACTTTTCAGACAAAAAGGAATCTTTTCCTCTTCCATGCCTCCTCTCACAGGGTGTCCTTCTTTGTGTACACTGGGTCAAAGTCTGATACTGGAGTTGGTTTGGGGGTTGCCTTTCCTGACTTTTGTCATGGCGGCGGGCTTCCTACTATCATATCTATTTTTACTTTCGAGCTCTCGTCCATTTTATATGTCCTCCAAGTAATTTTTACTTACCCACAGCCATCTTTTACTATTTTTAGCGATTCCTGTAGTTCCTTGAAGGCCTTGGGCAAAATTAACTCTTCCCATCCCCTGGTGTTGGCCATTCTCGAGTGGCTTGTCCTCCTGGGACATCGAGGCCGTAGAGTCTCCTTCTGTTGGGTTTCGGCCGATGTGGGTGTCGATGGTAATGAGCGGGCGGACTCCCTGGCTAAGGCTGCTGCCTCCAGTTCTCGGCCTCCTGCCAGGCGTCATCCCGTACCTGCAGTGGACCTTCGACCCTACATAGATGCTGCCATTCGTTCCTGCTGGCAGGACAGATGGGATGCCGTTGGGGCTAACAAGCTCCATGGCATCCGCCAGCAACTGGATTTGTGGAGCTACAGTGGCCTGCCCCACCAGTGGAGGACAGCTATTACCCGTCTCCGCATTGGCCACTCACGTTTGACACTTGGATATTTAATGGAGAGGGCTCCCCATCCCTATTGTGATGATTGGTCCCATTGACTGTTCGGCACATTCTCGTGCAATGCCCCAGCCTTGGGGACCTTCGTTGCAGGTAGTACCTCTCCGAGTTCCGAGTGAGGGACGGATCTTACATCACGTGGTAATAATTTCTGGACTGTTATAAGGAGAGTATCGTATGTCAGAAAGCGTATGTCATGTTCAATAGATTCAAATTGTTATATTTATCTGAAAATGTATCATTGTTCATTCATATAAGTGATGAATATTTAAAACTCAGAGAAGGAACTGTTGAGAGAAATAAAACCGTATGAAAAGTTATGCAAAGATGGAGTGACGAAGGGTTCATCTTTCGGGAGTTGCAGCATCCTCCCACTCTGAACCAATTCTGAACTTGGGCTCTAATCAGTTTTAAAAAACAAAATCAACAATGTGTGAAATTGGACAGAAATCGAAGCGGAAAGGAATTATTTGTCCTTTTCCCTTGAGAGCAATCTAATCTCCCTTAGATGAGTAATCGGCTTACCTTCCTGACCACAAGGCCCATCATCCCAGTCCATGATCCGTTGGAATATCGTATTCCGTATGCTTTCTCCTTAGACCGTTTATACCAGTACCTGTGAGAAAAATCAGCTCTTATTTTCATGTAAATTATAAGACGAAAAGAGATAAAGTTACTACAATGATTTGTTAAAAAATATTCCTATCAGTAGATCTATCATTGAGCACAAAATTAGTGGGCTTATAGGGATAGAATACGTTTAACTTAAATAAACAAAGAATGTATTCAATACAGTATATCAATGTAGTTCCAAACCAATAATTGCTGAATTGTTACAAATATTAACAACATTGCATTTAATGAACTCTGACCACTGGAGTACTAATATTCGTTGAAAATGATAAAAAACACAGTTCGGTTTTCCAACATTAGACACAATCAATTAAATTTAATGAAATACATTGACATGCACGCATGAACCTACATTAAGGGAGGGGGGGGGGGTGCTGTTGGTGTAATGGGTGATGGACGTGGGAATCAGATTGCTGACTTTTTATTGCTTTCCAACTTATGTCTCCTGAATTTTGGTAGTGCGACCCATGCAGGCGATCATACCGGCCAAACAACATCCATTGACTTATCATTATCTTTCCCCGAAATATTAACAGACATCACTTGGGCAACATATGACGACTCCCTGGAAAGCAATAACTTATAGCGCAGGAGCTAGATGACTTTTATTCAACATGAAAGGTGCAGAAGGTTTGGAGTACCAGAAATGATTGTCAGGGTTAGGAGGGCCTAGAAATCAAATTCTTAAGTTATGCAAGTGGTGGTTGTGGCAAGGGGCCACCCCCAAAAATACCCTAAAAAATGACATTACATAACATGCGAGGTGCAGACTTCATATCAGTAACATTTAATGGGGTGTATTCAATGAATTATTAAAAAAATAATTACCTGTTCGGTGGAACAGGAAATTAAGAACAATATTAATTAGTGCTAATTAAACTTTTATTGAATATGAAAGGTGCACAATTGAAACATACTTCATTACAAACTACCACCTCTCTTGGTAGTAAGAAAAATTAACTTAAGATGGTGGGAAGACGCCTTAAGAAGACGGTCAAACCCAAAGTACCCCCAGAATGACATAACATAATGTACGAGGTGCAGGCTTCATTTCAGTGCCATTTGATAGAGGTGTATTCACCGAGTGAAAAAAAAAAACTAACTTAATAATACATTTTTCGGTATAATAGCTAATTAAAAACAATGTTACAAGTACAAATATGGTAAATATTTTCAGTCATATACGACATCAAATATAACACTAGTATATGTCAAGTGCAACGATGAGCAAGAGCGTATCCATTTCTCTTATTAGTTCTAGATATGTAAGTGAGGATACTCTGTTTGACTTCGTGATAGTAAATTTTGTTATGAATTATTGGTTTGTAGAGGATCCCTTATAATTAATCCACATTATAGTTATTCCAGAAACTTGGTGAGTATTGCTAGCAGAAGCATGACACAGAAAGATATCACCCCAACTTCTCCGGAGCCATCAGCAAGAACCTGCATTTTTCACATTGAACGGGCAAGCACATCGGATCGACCAAGATCAGAATTACTTGCATTCAACCCTCAAAAATGGACTGTTGTCAAAGAAGCTGCCTTTTTTCATGGTGAGAAAGGGTTGCTTGGTTCCAAGTAAACAAATAATGCCTGGTATGACGCTTAAATCAATGGCAGGCTGTAAAAACTTGGTAAGGATACTCAACATATTAGGGCATATTTTGAACTACCATGCCATAGAACAAACTGAGACTGCACAAGAGGAATCAAATCCAGCTCATGGCTCATCTTGTTCACGATGGTGAACAAAAGACAGTGCCTTAATTTAAAGGATATAATGTAACAGATATTCTAATTATATTTGTTTGTTATTACTTTTCAACTATTCACCTTCATTTTTCTTGCCCTCTTCCCCCTCACCCTTGCCTCAAATCATCACATTTCTTCTCTCCTATATCCACCTACGTTAATGCAGTCTGCACTTCTTTAAACCCGGGTTCTTCAAATTACGGGTCCCGAATTCCTCCAAACTGGGTCACAGGCTCACAAAAATAAATACATGAATAAAATAGAATAATAATGTTCGTGACAATAAAATAAATATGAAGTTCATACATGAATCCACCTAACAAATTTTTTAATCGAATATTCATATATTTAATTATCAATAAAACAAAATCATTGCACAAATATTAGCCTTCTTGAGAGAGAATGAGAGAGAGAGAGAGGGAGGGGTAGGTGAGGCAGTGTTTATAATTCTGGTTAGAATGCCTTTTTATCATAATTATTGCGTTTCAGTTTCTGGCCTTGTATTTTCTTAGGTTGATAATTCTGGTCATTTGTAAAAGATCTTTCTGTATGGGTCGCGAGAATGTTGTCATAGTAAAAACTGGGTCATGACTGAAAAAGTTTGAACAACCCTGCTTTAAACTATTGGTGATTCGATACCGTTCACAGTGTATGCTTCATTCATTCCTCCTTCTCTACATTACCTCCTATATAGCCCCGCCCACATTTCTCTCCTCCTCTCCCAATAACATCCCCCCTCCCTCCACCTGCAACTGTTACCAGATCCGACGAGGAACAAACCAAGTCGCTGGTGGATGGGGTGTGGACCCTTGATCCGTCCGGAGCTGTACATGAATTCCTTAGAGGAGACAACTCTCTTGCAGGAATGTATGGACTCGAGAATCGAGCAAACAACATCGTAGTTATGAATCTTGGTCACTTACAAGAGATCATTAAATTGGCCAGTATTTATCGTTTTAACAAGGAGGGATCCATTGGACAATTTCCCCACAACAATACTCAATCAACTTCTTAATGATGAAAGGGTTGACTCTCATTATTTGGGTTGTCCCAGATGCGCAAACTGTTACAAACTTAACGTTTTCTGGTCGCATCTAAGGTTGAGCGGGAGGAGGGTTATCATGACTCACTTCCCGCTACGGGGAAAGTGCGTGTTCGCCGTGCCGGAAAACTAGGGAAAAATCGCTACCCCAGGGAGGACATTTCATTCACAATAACTCTCAAGACACTACAAGGTGGCCGTATCCCAAGTCATCCTGGCTCCAGAGAGATCAATGGGGGGATTCACCCCGTGCAAAAAAGCAAAATTATTGTGAATAAATAGGCACAGAAACCTACTATGCCTAACTAAGGACAAGGAGGAACATGAGGAACATACGGGCACAAAAGCTAGCTAGACCAGCCAGAAAACACGTCCGTCCAACACGAGTAAGACGATTTTGGGTTTTATGCTTGTCGACTCATAATGGTGGTCATTAAGGCAGTCAGTCTTGTTACATCGACACATCATCCCCCAACCAACAAGGTTGCAATCCTTGCTGTTACAGCCGGGTACCTACTTACTGCTAGGTGAACAGGGACATAGGGGGCTGGGAAAATTGTCCAGCAATTCCACTGACTCGGGAATCGTACCTGGAATCTTGCGCTTGCTAGGCAAACATCATAACCATTACACCATCAGCGCGCCACAACACAAATGTCGCATCAGGAATCATTAAATGAAGAAGATTTTGGGTTTTATTCTTATCAACTCATGGTGTTGGTCATTAACCCTTAATTCGCGGGTGTAGTAAAATTTCGAAACTAGCAATAAGTCTGGAGCACCATGGGTGCAGCAATAATTCGACAGCACAGTTTTTAAATTTGCGCAGTCCCTAACAAGCTAGTTTCAGGGTGGCAAATGTGATTCTGACATGTTTATAACTAAATTAGATTGTGAAAATGTACTTATATATGTAAATAGAGTGTAAAATTGAAAAAAAATCTGTGACACATGAGAAATCACTACCAACATTAAAACCCTTCTCATATTTTATGTTACTCATCGGTAGTGATACGCCTGCGTAGGGACATCAACTCTGAACAGCACACCTTACTTTGAAGCAGTTATACAAGAGAGATAATATGTCCACTCCAAGAGAGACTATGAAAGAGACTATAAGGATATTGAGAGAAGCGGAAAGATCAAATTGTGTGTCATTGTAGATGAGCGGAAGGTGAAAAGTAAGGCTTGCCATTACATCATCATGGTGATGTGGAGAGGAGTTCCAGGGATGGACGGTTGTCAATCCGGGTGGTGTATTATGGAGAGGAATCAATGGCATATGAGTGTATGGGAGAAGAAGCACCCTGCAGTTAAGATAATTGTGAAATAGAGAATGAAAGTAGGTGATATGACAAAACTCTGAGAAATAACACTGTTGATAGTTTTCGGGGTAGTGCACTGACCATCTATAAGAAGAGCGATAGAAATGTCGGAATAGAAATCAGAGATGAAGATAGAAATACCGGTACGTCCAGAATGTTAAGGTGATCTCCAAGGTGGTCTGGAATATGGGTTGCCTGCTGAAATAGTTTCTCTAGTTAGCTAAGTCTAAAAAAGATGAAAGATTGTTCGTGAGGTGGATCAGTGAAGGGAGATGAAAGCCAAGAGTGGTTGTGAAGTTTGAAATCTCCTAGAATGAAAATTTCGGGAAAAGGAGAGTGAGATAAAATGTGTTCCACTTTAGATGTGAGATAGTTAAGAAAATTTGGATAGTATGTAGTGTGTGATGGAAGATTATTATGCAAGCACAGATGTATTGTGTTTGAGAGTAGCAGGTGAGTATGGAAATTCAGAAGAATCATGTTCGGAAACATGAAGACATTGTGTACATATCTGCAACAGCATCCTTTGATACAAAAATCAGGATAGAAAAAGTAGGAAGAGACAGTGAATGGGTTGACATCAGTTGCTGCTGAATCATACTTGGGATTTGGTGAGAAAGAGGAGGTGAGGTTTAGCATAAGAGAGGTGATGCTTAACAAATGAGGAGTTAATAGAATGGCCACGAATGTTGTAGAAAATAATGCAAAGTGTGAAAGGCAATGGTCCTAGGCATCCCGATTGGTGGTTAACAATTGGCCCTGACTAGGGGGAGTTTACAGACCCATCTGGGGCCTGTTTCCTTTCCATATGTATAATTATATATTTTGTTTCCTTTTGAAAGTGATATGAAGTGTGTAGTATGCTTGCATGATGTATATAAGAACGAGAAAACGTTGAACTACTCTCGTACTATATGAGCTGCCCTGCTTGTTGGATCGGCTAACCCAATTTGTTGA
This sequence comes from Petrolisthes cinctipes, assembly GCA_033782935.1. NCBI lineage: Eukaryota > Metazoa > Arthropoda > Malacostraca > Decapoda > Porcellanidae > Petrolisthes > Petrolisthes cinctipes. The sequence continues at coordinate 6,239 of JAWQEG010001004.1, read as the reverse complement.
TTGACTCGAATTGATCGAGTCTTCTGTTCATCATAACTGGGGATGCTTCAGACTGTTCAAGATTCAAGCTGCCTTGAGCTAGCTTGGGGCTGGAGGTGGCTAAAGTGTCTCGAAATTCTTTCTAGAGATTTGCCTCTTCAGATGTGTAACGGCAACATTTACCTGTCCATTTTTAATTGAGCATATCATAATCCCAAGGAGATATCTTCTGGGCTGGTAGTTGCCATTGTCTCTGACCACAAAAGCAGCATTGCCAACTGGAATACTAAATGGGGGATTGCTGTAAACCTCAGAGAATTGACTAACATGAGTTGCAGTCTTAATTCGCTTTAAGGTATCATTGGAAACAGTATTGTTGGAGTCCAGTAGAGTTGGCTACTGGTTGAAGGGTTATTTTCTTGTGTGTTTACATCTTACTACCCTCTCCTCTGAAAAGTTACATCCCAGTGGCTGAAGATAATACTGTGTGGCCTTGGGGTCAATAATGATGGGTTGTGAGCATTCCATATTATGCGGAAGGCCTTCATTTCCACGCTGGAGGTAATCCTTTGCTAGGGAAACCTTACAATGGAGGGGTTCTCATTGCCCCTCACTCTGCGGCTATTTTTAGCACCGAAACAGGACCAGAGTCAGCCTAAGGAGGAAGGGCTCCAACAGCCGACTCAAACCGCCCACCCAATAACCAACCTATTGACTGGTGTTATGCTTCCTCAATTATGTCATGCAATTCATTGAAAAAATCGAATTATTGTTGAGTCGAGTTTGATTAAACACTCAGAAAATGTTAATATGAACTTAAGTACAAATTGGACAGCTTCATCATAAAGAAAATTGTAAGCAAGGTAGACCCACCGCCGATCCCTTAAGGCTTTAATACTGATGTCAGGTGAGGTGAGGTCAGGTAAAACTTCTGGCCAGGTGTACAGTCGGCGGCAAAAGTCCTGTCGCCTCACTTGCTTCACCGAGGCACGCGATGTTCATAGACTCAAAATTGTTAGGTGTAGAAAACGTGGTATTTCTCGACTCCATGAACACTGCATGTCTCGGTGAAGCTGTTGAGGCGACAGGACTTCTGCCGCCGACTGTACATCAATACATGAAATTTGTAGTTTGTTGTGGAAATGACATCAGGTTGCCAGTTTGTTGAATTTGTATATAAGGTGTTCTCAGCAACACAATCTTTTTACTCTGTATTTTCCCCTGAATATGTGAATTACAGGAAGGCTCTCGGGACTTTGTGTCTCCTTTCTCAAGGTAGATTTTTGCATACTCTTCTATCACGTGTTTTTAAGTGATTTTCGTGCATATGTGTATATGTTTATGTACAGTGGGCGGAGGGAGTAATGTCGCCTCGCCTGCCCTAACGGGACCCAAGGTGTTCATGGGCTCGTGTCAGTGTATGTCGTGGGGCTGGGTGGGTGAGTGGGTGGGTATCGTGGCACTGAATGTATGGGTGGGTGGGATGGTGGATCTTTTCCCGCCACTGTACAATATGTCTATTATTATTATTATTATTATTATTATTATTATTATTATTATTATTATTATTATTGTTTAGTTTCCTCTTTCATGAAATACTTTATAGATAGAATATATTTTTAAAGAGTGCCAAGGTTACCAGATTACTTCAAGAAAGTTACCGGTTTTATTGCCAAATTGGATATTTTTTTTTGTGTCAGAAATATTTTCATATGCCTGTCCCCAAAGCATCTGTAATGCATACCATATTTATATATTCATATTGTGAGATGTTTAGAGCTTACCTCAAAGCTGCCCATAATTTCAAGTTTTACCGGGTATATATAGAGGATGTATCACGACCTTGTTTTCAAAAATCTCCTAGTCTTATTATTTATCGCAATTATTGTCCCCCCCCCCTACCCCTCGATACCCATGCATGGTGGAGGGTGGGGAAGAAAGTTAACCCATCCTTTACCTGTATACTTTTCGTTGGTCACTGGTGAGCGTGAGCCCCGTTCTCTCCCAGTTTCCCATACATGTCCGTGGTTATAACAACTTTTCTTTCACATTTTTTCAGGCAATTGAGGACTAGGTATGTTTTAGTTCATTTGTTATATTTATGAATTTAACGAAACATGTTTAGACGCCTTAAGTTTATTGGTGAATTGTGAACACACATGTCGCTTTATTTGCTTTTAGATAGTTGCGAATTCATTTTGTAATAAAGCAGATTTGGAAGTGCTTAAAATCACGTGGTGGTTACAGTAAAGTCGTATTAACGGTCATATTGATTTTTTTCTTAAATGAGTGTATATGATCATGATGTGGTGCTTATGATGCTGATTTCACTAATGTGACTAATTCATGCTTAGTAAATGGACTAGAAAGGCATTGTTTTTTCATTTTTTTTTTCTTATAACCTGGAAGTGAAATCTGTCTACATATGCAAGGGAGGCGTGGTAGAAACAATGTTAAGAACCACTGTGATAGACTAAATATTGTTTGCTACTGAGATAGAGCAGAATCATAATGTTATTCATTGGAAAGGCTGTAACTGACATTTTATCTACAGGTTTAATTGATGAACACACCAATATCCATACATATTTTTATATTTACCTTAACCCACGGCACAAACTGTCAAACAATTTGCTTAGCTATGACAAATATTAGCTACACAACAACATGTTAATGATCGTGGAGACAGTTTATGATAGATATGTGTATATGTTTATCATATATTTTAGACAAGTGACTATATTTTGGAGACGCATTATCTGTATCACACTCTTGTCAAGAATATAACAGATATAACTGGAAACATCTCTACTTTTCACGTGAGGTTCTCGTCCCCCTGGAAATCACTCACGCCCCCCAGGTTAAGAACCACTGGTCTATCAAGTGGGGTATACTGTATAAAGTGCTGAGGGGTTATTGAGTCACTTTGGACCCCAACGACCCTCTTATAAATCTTTAATTCTCACTACTTTCTTTGTTTTCTTCTTGCTTGCTGTTCCTCCTCTCTATGACTATCTCTTTCTTCCTAGTCCTACAGGGTCTTCCAGGCCTAGGGCGGTGTTAAGATGAATTAATTCTGAACGACTTTAACGTGGCTAATAAATTTGAAATATCTAAAGAATACAAAGAATGATGAACAGCTGAGCAGATCAAAGTAAAGTTCGGTTACATTTTTTGACACATGCATTAACATTGGGTTAGAACAGATATGGGGATGATATTATCTCCATTTTGGAAATCGCCTTGCACCTATATATATTTTTTCAAGTTATAGAAAAGGCTAATTACATACCTACGTATGCGGATTGGCCACATAGTTCCATTCACCACAGGTCCTTACATATTGATCAGTCTCATAGGTTGGCAAATACACACATGTTTGAAGCAATGAATACGAATCCCCACAACCCAACTGTAGCCCCTCCCTCCATTCAAGACTCCACCCCTTCTCTAATCAGCGATTGAAGCGCCATCTCTGGGCAATAAAAAAACTCACAACGCTTCTCCGAGAACTTTAGTCCCAGACTGTACGTGTTACTTTTGTTCCAGATGGGTGTCTAGCCGGACAGTGATCTTAGGTCTCGGCAAGTTAGTGAGTATATGTTTTAGCCCATTATTTAGCAAATGTATTTTATATATAGCCAAACGAAGAACGGTGAGGGCTACCGTGGCGAAGATATAATTTACAATTGCGGACAAAAGTTTCTCTCTACTCCGGGTGATAAGTCCACACGATTGCTGCCCCCTTTTTGGCCGGCAGGTTGATGATGGCTCGTGAACTACACCACCACATAAACCAGCAACCGAAGAGTTGACTGACTCGGATTCGTATAGGAAGTAATTTATCCCTCCCCCCCCTCTCTCTCTCTCTCTCTCTCTTTCATGTGTTTAGCATATAAATCGATACATTAGTTCATAGGTAATATCAGGTGCAAAACAAGTGATTATTGCACAAGAAGAGAACCCCAGTACTACTATTTGTCAGAAATCACATTAAAGCTGAAATATTACAAGAATAAACTGAATCATAGTTCTTACTAAAAATAGTATAATTTTAAATCCACAGAAAGCATGTAGTAAAATAAAGAATTAAATACCTCATTTAAAATCCAATGGGAGTAATGATCCTATAAAAGTAATGTTATCTGTGCTCACTATTTTGGTATCTTTTCAAGGACTCACTGGTCTGTAGTAGGCTATATGGCTGTCTCATGATTGCACCACTGTTCGATTCATGCACTTAGATTTACTCTATATTACCTGTAGTTCTGTATTTGCAGCACCTATATGTAATATATCCATTTATATATGTTTATTTATTTTATTTTCCACTAGTTAAAAGTGGAAAATGTCATGTTTCCACTAGTTAAAAAGTGGAAAATGTCATGTTTCCACTAGTTAAAAGAAACAAAAGTGTGTTTGTGTCTATGACAGTCCATAGGACATTTGGGCCCTTATTCACAAAAGCAAAGTTCACTTTTAAGTAAGATAATATTTTCTTCGTAAGCGATCATTCATGGCAAGAACAAGGACCCGGGACTGCTCCGAAATCATAATATAAACTTATACTAATAGAACAGCAAATCCATTCACTGCTTCGAAATAAGCCTGAAACACTATGGGAGATCAGTAATGCAAGCATACGAGCAAGTTCAGACTCTGATATGCCTAGTGAATACAGACACTGGCTACGTGTAAAAGGAAAATGGTATATTAATGATACAGTCAGTGTTCCAAGATGTTCAGTAGTAGTACTGGGGCTCTCTTCTTGTGCAGTTATCACTTCTTTACACCTAATGTTACCTATCAACTAATGCATGTATTTATATGCTATACATGAGAGAGAGAGAGGGGGGGGGGTGGAGGTAAATTACTTCCTATCTGAATCCGAGTCAGTCAACTGTTCGGTTGCTGGTTTACGTGGTGGTGTACTTCTCGAGCCAACTTCAACCTGCCGGCCAGAAAGGGGGCAGCAGTCATGTGGACTTATAACCCGGAGTAGAAAGAAACTTTTGTCCGCAATAGTACATTGAATCATATTTTCAATGCAGAATAATAATACCAGGTCCCTATAAATAATATTCGACAAAATATGATTAAAATATTTTGGAGGTTAGGTAAACTGCAAGCCTATTTCACGGATTTTCTTCTTATACAGGCCTGGTATTATCATTCTCCATTGAAAATATCATTCAATGTACATTATAGAACATCACATAAATATTGCAATCATGATAAAACTTATTAAGATGAAATAAATAAGGCCTCTTTGGTCCGAAAACATATTAGCCTAAAACTCCCTCCGATGGGTTTCACCCCAACCTTCCTGGAGTGAAGACGTGTTCCTGGCGCTCTGCCTGTGTTGTTGTTTGTGTTGTTGTTTGTCTTGTTTCAACGTTCTTGTTTGTGTGTTGTTGTGTCTGTGGTGTTATAGGAGTTGTTTATATTTTCTATATATTTTTTTTTGTGGTTTTGCTGTTTGTGGTATTGTTGTTTGTGGTTTATTTATTTTATTGGGGTTCTGTGTGTGTATGTTCGTGTGTTCATGTGTGTTCAGTTGTTCGCTTCCCATCTAGGCCTTGCCTGGCCTGATGGAGAGCGCGGATTCGGATGTGGCTTCCTGCCTGGAGGCCGACTTGGCCATGTCGGAGGAGGATGAGTCTCCTATCGAGGATCACGAGCCTGCGCTGCCTTCTCGCAACCCTTCCCCCCTCTCCTCGGTCACTCCGCAGCTCAGGTTGCAGCCTTCCACCTCCTCAACCTCTACCAAGCGACACGTTGATGCCTCGTCCGACTCCTTGCAGGATTCCGATGGTGTGGACTGTTTGCCTCCGGCTGCCGAGACTGCCAAGGGTGCTTCAGCTGTGCATGACGTACCTTCTCTGCCTCAACGTGGTGTTTCTTCCTTGTATACCAACTCCTTGCCCTCGTCCAACCTTCCTGCTTTTGCCCCAAAAAATGCCTATGTCAAGCTCTCCTTCTCTGGGAACCCATCTACGGACACAAAGTTGCGTTGGTTGTCTGATGTCAACAGGGCCTTCCAGCTGCAGCGTGAACTAGCTGAAGTGAAGATGGCTGCTGTCACCTCCCGGTTTGTCTACATCTCTAGGAAGCGTCAGGATATCATTGATAGAGTGAAGGCTGGTGAATTTTTGTCTCTGCTTCTCATTCTTGAAGACTCACCCGAGAGGCCTCGTAAGTTCCCCAGCTACATCCTTACCCGTTTTCCTATTGATGTTGACCAGAAAACTTGCTAAGGG
>JAWQEG010001003.1:0-167500 GCA_033782935.1 Petrolisthes cinctipes | reverse complement strand
TATACTTCCCCCCCCCACACTTATACACACTCCTATCTCCCCCCCCCCCCACACACATACACACTCTCCTATCCCCCCCCACACACATACACACTCTCCTATTCCCCACATACACACTTTCCTTCTCCCCCCCTCCACACACACACACACACACACACACACACACACACACACACACACACACACACACACACACACACACAACACACACACACACACAGACTTTCCACTCCCCTACCATAACACAACTCGCCCACCACCAAGAGAAAGATAGCCTAAAGTATTCCTCGTTGACCCTCAGTATAGCCCATGTATGTTGTGTGTGTTTTGTATTCCTATATATTGTGTTCTAATAATTTTCCTATTGTTACCACTTATTATTATCATGTTTATAGTCACCAGGCTTATTACGTTAGGTTTCGATTTATTTAACGTATTGTAGAAACACTAATGCTTAATAATAAGTATTGCAGAAATACTAATGCTTAATGAGTAATATATAATAATAAGTAGTGCAGAAACACTAATGCTGAAGTAATGCAGAATCGCCACATCTTCTCATTTTCCCACAACCTGACTTCAAGAGTAGCCCAGTAGTGTGTCAAAACCACCAAGTTCACAACCACACTATTACTGACTCGAGTGGGTAAAACATCAACCCATTTCCTCAGCCAATTTTCTCCTTCCTCTGAGCAAACTACAACTTAATGCTTCATCTAAAATTTTCTTCTCAAGTTACTAAAGGTCACACATAATTTTGCAAGGGATTATAATATTTGAGCCGAGTGTTTATGACGGAGGATGTAGGTGTTGTTATGACGGAGGATGTAGGTGTTGTTATGACGGAGGATGTAGGTGTTATTATGACGGAGGATGTAGGTGTTGTTGTGATGGAGGATGTAGGTGTTGTTGTGATGGAGGATGTAGGTGTTGTTATGACGGAGGATGTAGGTGTTGTTATGACGGAGGATGTAGGTGTTGTTGTGATGGAGGATGTAGGTGTTGTTATGACGGAGGATGTAGGGTGTTGTTATGACGGAGGATGTAGGTGTTGTTATGACGGAGGATGTAGGTGTTGTTGTGATGGAGGATGTAGGTGTTGTTGTGACGGAGGATGTAGGTGTTGTTGTGATGGAGGATGTAGGTGTTGTTGTGACGGAGGATGTAGGTGTTGTTGTGATGGAGGATGTAGGTGTTGTTGTGATGGAGCCTGGGAGATGGAGTGTCTGTCTTGGTGTATGGTGGGGACGGTGGATGGAGTGGGGGGGGGGCAGGGTGGAGGGTACTCGTTCTACACCTGTATATATTTCTTTCTTTGTTTATGGCACACTAAGGTACACATATAAGCATACGTACAGTACATGTATATAATTTATAAGCCTTTGAAATGACTTCGAATATTACTAACTCAATTGCATTTGTCGTATTGTTGGTTTGTCTTTGCTTCAGCTCCCACTAATTGCATTGGCTGTGTTTGCTTGCAGGTGTGGGAGGCGAGTGCGAAATGGAGAAGTGCCACGAGGCCTACTTGACCCTTCAGAAGGAGGGGGTGGAGGAGGGTCCCACACAGGCCTACTGCTCCATGCTGCACCGCTACTCCCAATGTCTCACCAAGGGGTCCTGTCGTGGTAACCTCAACTACCACACCACCCGTCAGTGGCTCAACAATCTACTGGAACGGAACAACTGTACTGATATCCTGGGGGACGGACCCTCAGTCTGTACCACAAGATACACAACAGGTACCACGCCTCCGCCACCCCAGGCCAGGCACCCCAGGACATATGTCAGTACGAGGGGAGTGCTGCCCCCGCCCACTGTGGCCTCTTCGGCGACCCCCACCTCAAGACATTTGGTGGGGAGTACATGACGTGTGGGGCGGGGGGTGCGTGGCCCCTCCTCAACACACCCCACCTCGCTATACAGGTCACCAACCAACCCGTGGGTCCTGCCAGTCAAGCCACAGCTACTACTAAGGTCAGTCCGTTATTCTACCCTCACTGACCTACACTGTACTGATACCACTACTATGTTATTATCCTTACTACTACTACTACTACTACTACTACTACTACTACTACTACTATTCTATGATGCCACACCCACTATTATCGTCCATCCATGATACTATCCTTCTCTTCATTATGTCTACTGATACTGTCTTTTAACACTTTACTGGTACAACTACTTACTACCCTTTATTGCCCTTTACTGCTATCACTACCACTATCCTATCATGTCCTCTTCACCAATAAAATCAGTTCCTACCTTATTCTACCTTACAATTATTTGCTATAAATATTATCTTATTCTTTTATAAGTTACACTCCCTTAATATCCCTTTTACTATTATAATTTCTGTGTGTGAGTGTGTGTGTGCAATATAGGAAAACAAAATACAAGTCTACAATTTATCCCAGGCAGATTACAAAGATTAAGTGGCGTTGTCTTGTTGAGAGTAATGTCAGCCAGCCAGCCAGCCTGTTAGTCAGGTATACCCGGCGTCCTTGGCTCAATGCTCTCTACGTAATTGAAGGGGTCGGGTTGGGATGGGATGGGTGGTGGTAAGATGTTGTTGTGGACGAATGCATGGGGTCGGGTTGGGTTGGGATGGGATGGGATGGGATGGTGGTAAGATGTTGTTGTGGACGAATGCATGGGGTCGGGTTGGGATGTGATGGGATGGGTGGTGCTAAGATGTTGTTGTGGACGAATGCATGGGGTCTGGTTGGGATGTGATGGGATGGGTGGTGGTAAGATGTTGTTGTGGACGAATGCATGGGGTCGGGTTGGGTTGGGATGGGATGGGATGGGAAGGGATGGGTAGTGTGGTAAGATGTTGTTGTGGACGAATGCATAGGGTCGGGTTGGGAAGGGATGGGTGTTGGTAAGATGCTGTTGTGGACGAATGCATGGGGTCGGACTGAGATGCGATAGGATGGGTGTTGGTAAGATGTTATTGTGGACAAATGCATGGGGTTGGGTTGGGATGGGATGGTGGTAAGATGTTATTATGGACGAATGCATGGGAGGTTACTGATTCTTACTCCAAACTATATGTCGAGAACCTGAGATGGCAAAACAGATAAAGAGGATGGATGATACTCGCTTGTCAACTCACAGAAATTTTAGATATGTTTTTAGACAATTTTTTTATAACAACTTACAGGGATTTTAGATATGTTTTTTGACCATTTTTTATAACAATTTACAGGGATTTTCATTATATTTTTTAACAATTCTTGATAACCACTCACATGCAGAGATTTTATATATATTTATAAACACAACTTTTGATGAGCCAACAAATACAGTACAATCACTATACCTCCAGGTTCTGAGTTGACGATAACACTGTTCTTTATTGTATCTTTATAATTTTATGAGTTGGAGTTATTGATAGATAAGGGGGGGGGGGGACGCTCGTCAACCCTGCCTCCTCCCCCTGCCACCCTAGTTTATTTTTCTTACTGGGAGAATGCCATGGAGGGGGAAGGTTGAGTCAGTCAGGTTAGAAGCTTACTATTATTATTTTTTGTTAAGGTTAGACTCAGGTTAGGAAGGGATTATCTTTGCAAAATATTCCTGGGAAATTTATCGAGCATAATGATAATAATAGAAGAATTATTATGGATAGTTTCAGATGTAAACAATGATTATTATGCGTCCTTCTTGACCTAAGCTTAGTTGTTTGGTGACGTGGCATTTTTGTGCTGGGGAAAAAAATATATTCTTCACCCAGGCAACTATAGAGTGTGAACCTAGTATGTGTGTGTGTGTGTGTGTGTGTGAACCTGGAGAGTAAATAAACTGGTTTCCTCTCACCCCAAATAAGCCAGAGGGACCAACACCACAAACACACACACACAAAAAATATCCAGGTTTTAAAAATAGCTTATCAGTTTAACCCACAAAAACAAACAAAAATAAATGAATAAAAAAAAGGAGGGGAATTAGATTGGTTTAATTGTATGAAAATAGATAATACAGGAAATTCTAAAAAGACAGTAAGGAAAAAAAATAAAGGGAAATATATAATGTTTTAAAAGAGAGTATGAAAGTATATATATTTAAAATCTCGAAAAAAAAAAATTAGAATTAGCCAAATTTAACTGTATGAGAAAAGAAAAAAACAGGAAATTCTAAAAAGACAGTAAAAAATGCTTAGCCAATAAACTGTAAGGAAAAGAGTAGGAAAATGCAGTATATATAAGAAGAAAACCTAGGGATTGAAAGTATATAATAATTATTTTTGTTTTCTTCTTCTCTTTTCTTCGACTCCTACTTACTCCTTTCTTCATCCGTTCCCTTTTGTATGTACAGTAGTTGCTTCAAGGGACCCTGTGATGTAGTCAGAAAATTGGAGGTAAAAGAATCCTTCAAATATTGCCTTGAAACACACACACCTATATAGAAGGAGCTTGTTTCGTGGCATAGACGGGAGGAATCAGAAGCCTCCAATTCTCATACACGATCACAGGGTCCTTTAGGTGAGATTCTCTTGTTGGTGAATTGGAAGGTTTCTGATTCCTCCTTAATATGCCACGAAACAGATCTCACCTATTAGTATCCCATTGGGGGCGTCTGTTTTCTGGTATAGTTTGTAAAAATCAGAGAATTATTATTATTATTATTATTATTATTATTATTATTATTATTATTATTATTATTATTATTATTATTATTATTATTTAAATGATGTATGAATGCAGACCCTATAATTATTTCGTCACTCACTCATTGTACACATCACTAAATAATTGAATGTGAAAATCAGTCTTATAATTATTCCACTAAACAAATTAATGTCTCTCTCAATGTTGCCAGATAAATTATATATTATCAGCATTTTCACCCCTCTACCGACAGTGAAAAATAATATAATCTTGTATAATTTTTCCTACGTTTTTGTATATCATATTCTTGAACACTGAAACCGATTGAGTGTTTTTTTTTCCCCCCGGTTTCTCGCCAAAAAAAAATTCTTATCAACATGGAAAGTTTACCCGCGTGAGCCCCGTAGAAAACCTGGAAAAATTGGCATCAGTAGCGGACTTGTTTTTGTTACACGGGAGTCCTGTTTAAAGTTCAGGTCAGGTCATTGGGAGGCAGAGCTGGGTTGAGGTAGAGAAGGGTAGAGTGTGTGAGGTAGTGTGAGTTAATAATAATGTCATGAGAGGTAGTGTGAGAAGTAGAGTATGAGGTAGAATGAGATGTAGTGTTTGAGGTAGAATGAGGTATAATGTGTGAGGTAGAATGAGGTATAATGTGTGAGGTAGTGTGAGTAAGTAAAGTATGAAGTAGAATGAGATATAATGTGTGAGATAGGGTGTGAAATAGTGATAATAATATAAGGTAGAATGGAATGCAATGTGTGTGTATAGTGTGAGAAATAGAGTAGGCATATTATAAGGTAGAATGAGATTTAATGTGTGAGGTAATATGAAAGATGAAGGCTGAAATAGTGAGAATAATAGAAAGTAGAATCGAATGGTAATGATTGTTGTGTGAGGAAGTGTGAGATAGAGGTAGAATGGGATATAATGTGTGAGGTTATGTGAGGGTAATGTGAATGGTAGGTATTTTGAGCTAGAGTGAAACAGAGGGTGTGTGTGTGTGTGTGTGTGTGTGTGTGTGTGTGTGTATTTATGAGTGAATGTGTGTGTTTATGTGTATGTGTTTGTTTTTGTGAGTACGGTATGTATTGTGTATTATGAGTGTGTTTGTGTGTGTCTGTGTGTTGTATATTTATGTGTGTGTGTGTGTGTGTGTGTGTGTACCTGATGACCTGGGCAGCGAGGTGAGTATAACTGACACTCTGTTATTATGGGAGTAGAGTGTACCTGATAAGAAACGAAAAAAGAAGAGAAGAGGAAAGAGAGGAGGAAAAAGAAGAGGAGAGGAGAAGGAGGAGGAGGAGAAAGAAGTGGAGAGGGAGGGAGGAGGAGGAGGAAAAGAAAGAAGAGGAGAGGAGAAGGAGGAGGAAGAGGAGGGGGAGGAGAAAGAAGTGGAGAGGAAGGGAGGAGGAGGAGGAAAGGAGGGGGAAGAGGTGAAAGAGGGGAAGACTGAGAAAAAAGAGGAGAAGAGGAAAAAAAAGAGGAATAGGAGGAGGAGGAAAAACATAGACTAGAACAAATCGAAAAGGAGGAAAAGGAAGGGAAGAAGAAGTTGCAAGTGGAGGAGGAAAAAGGTAAATCAAACAGAGGAGGAGGGAGAAGAGGAGGAGGAAGAGGAAGAAGAAGGGGAGGAAGAGGAAGAAGAACGGGAGGAGAAGGAGGAGGAGAAAGAGGAGGAGGAAAAGGAAGAAGAGGAGAGGAGGGAGATGAGAAAGAGAAGGGGAGGAGGAGGAGGAGTTGGAGAAAAAAGAGGGAGAGGAGGAAGAGGAGGAAGAGGAAGAGGAGGAGGAGACAGGCTGATCCTCTCTTCGCCACAATTAAAACGATAAGAAAAACTTGAAGCAGGTGGTGATAAGATAGGAAGGGGGCTTTAGGTGATAGTGAGTAGGATGTTGGAGAGGATTGGGGTGGTGGTAGGATGAGGAGAGCGGATTGGGGTGATGGTAGGATGAGGAGAGAAGATTGGGGTTGTGGTAGGATGAGGAGAGGATTGGGGTGGGATAGGATGAGGAGAGTGGATTGGGGTGGATGCGGTGGGATGGTGGTCAGATGAGGAGAGGATTGGGGTGGTGGTGTTGATAGGATGAGGAGAGGATTGGGGTGGGATAGGATGAGGAGAGTGGATTGGGATGGATGCGGTGGGATGGTGGTCAGATGAGGAGAGGATTAGGGTGGTGGTGTTGATAGGATGAGGAGAGGATTGAGGTGGTGGTGTTGATAGGAAGAGGAGAGGATTGGGGTGGTGGTGTTGATCGGATGAGGAGAGGATTGGGGAGGTGGTGTTGATAGGATGAGGAGAGGATTGGGAGATGGTGGTGGTGGGGTTGGATTGGTGAGTTACTAAGGAGGGGGATTGGTTGGTATAAGTTGTGTGTGTGTGTGTGTGTGTGTGTGTGTGTGTGTGTGTGTGTGTGTGTGTGTGTGTGTGTGTGTGTGTGTGTGTGTGTGTGTGTGTGTGTGTGTAAGTAACTGTGTGAACGATGTACAGTATGTGTGTAAGGTCGTGTGTCTGTGTATGTGTGTGTGCATGACGTAAGAGAAGCCTTCTGGGACTCATCACACACACACACACACACACACACACACACACACAAACTGCCACCAACCAACCATCCACCCACCCACCCAACCTGTCATTCCAACCACGAGGTGTAAACTACCATTGGACCTGCATGGTATTCGTAGTCAAATAATGAATCCCTAACATCAGGTCTACCAAACCAAAGTATAAAATGTGAGATGTTATTTTTTCCACCGTATTCTTAATTAAGGACCCTGTGATCGTGTACGAGAATTGGAGGCTTCTGATTCCTCCAAACTAAGCCATGAAATAATCTCCTTCCATATTGGTGTGTGTGTGTTTCGTGGCAATATTTGAAGGACTCGTTTACCTCCAATTTTCTGACTGCATCACAGGGTCCCTTAAAATTCCATCGGGTCAGACTAGAACTAAGGATCGTAGGCAAGAACATTGGTGGTGGTATTGACGATGGTATGGAACCGATATGATGGCTCTGTTGTGTGTCTATGGAGTCATCGTACCAGTACTACACCATCGTCTAAACCACCACCAATGTTTATGACTACAACTCTTTAGGTTCAGGAGAAATTAAGAGTCACATTCCAAGAAGGAGAAAGAGGAGGAGGAGGAAAGGAAGAAGAGGAGAAGGAGGAAGAGAAGGAGGAAGAGGAAGAGGAGGAGGAGGAAGAGAAGGAGGAAGAGGAGATGAAGAGGAGAAGGAGGAGGAAAAAAATAGACTAGAACAGATCGAAAAGGAGGAAAATGGAGGGAAGGAGAAGTTGCAGGAGGAGTCGTGTAGTGAGACCGATACTGTCAGATTAAATTGATATGTAGATGCTTTATAGTGAATTAGATACATTGTCCTTGTTGAGGGATTAAATTGAATGACTACGAATCAAACTTGAGGCATTACGGTATACTTATATTTTATTCACCTTCACATTTACTCACTCATTCACACATATTTTCTCTTATTTTATACACTCACTCATTCACACATACTCACCAACCCATCCACCTACCAACCTACCCACCCACCCACCCACCCACCCACCTTTCTACCTGACCACTTACCCACCCACCTACCCTCCTACTTACCTTCCTTTCTACTTACCTACCTTTCTACTTACCAACCTTTCTACTTACCAACCTTTCTACTTACCTTCCATGTCTACTTACCCACCTACCTTCGTACTTAACAACCACTGCACACATCTACTTACCCACCCACCTACCTACCGTCCAACCAACCCACACACTCACCCACATACATACATACATACCCATACACCACTCACCCTACCTACCTCCCTCCCTCCTTCCTCAACTATTCAGCCAGCCATGTGACAAAGCCATATATGGAGGCCACTGTACTCTCTCTCTCTCTCTCTCTCTCTCTCTCTCTCTCTCTCTCTCTCTCTCTCTCTCTCTCTCTCTCTCTCTCTCTCTCTCTCTCTCTCTCTCTCTCTCTCTCTCTCTCTCTCTCTCTCTCTGTGTGTGTGTGTGTGGTCTATCTGGCTGGGGTTGACTGGAGCGGAAATGTGATCCCCTGAAATGCGATGTAATCAGGATCAGGGAGTGCTTTGAGGTTTACCAGCACCACCAACACCACCAACAGTAGTAGTAGTAGTAGTAGTAGTAGTGGTAGTAGTAGTAGTAGTAGTAGTAGTAGTAGTGGTGGTGGTAGTGGTGGTGGTGGTGGTGGTGGTAGTGGTGGTAGTAGTAGTAGTTGTTGTAGTGGTAGTGGTGGTAGTAGTAGTAGTAGTAGTAGTAGTAGTGGTAGTGGTAGTGGTAGTGGTAGTAGTAGTAGTGGTGGTAGTGGTAGTTGTAGTAGTAGTAGTATTGGTAGTGGTAGTAGTAGTAGTGGTAGTGGTAGTGGTAGTAGTAGTAGTAGTAGTAGTAGTAGTAGTAGTAGTAGAAGTAGTCATAGTAGTAGACACTCATGGATTTATTGCATACACCCCACATATACTGTATATTAAAATAGCTTTCTGACGAACTGAAGAAACATTTGAATCGTTAATTAAATAAGATACTAATTAGATGACAAAATACAGCAAGGAAACAGAACCAACACGGTGTTTGTAACTTTTCATAATTATTACATGTGTGTGTGTGTGTTTCTTGTTGTTAAAGGGGATACTATACATTTGGTGCATTGGAGCGTCTTGATTCCTCCAAAGTACACCAGGAAACTTCATGGACCAGGTTAAAGAAAAGAATGGTGGCCTGCCTGTTGCTTGGAATAGTTTGGAGGAATTAGTTACTCCAGATTTGCCAAATGTTTCGTGTTGTTACTGTATTTTTGTTCTTCTCCCTACTGTACCTGTATACTACTGACTGACTGACTGACTGACTAATGATCGACCGTTGGACTAAGTGACTGACTGACTGACTAATTGACTGATTGATTGACTAATGATCGACTGTTGGACTAAGTGACTGATTGACTGACTGATACACTGACTGACTGACTGACTGATTGAGTAGCTAACTGTCTGATACACTGACTGACTGACTGATACACTGAGTGACTGACTGACTGACTGATACACTGAGTGACTGACTGACTGATTGAGTGGCTAACTGACTGATACAACGACTGACTGAGTGGCTAACTGTCTGATACACTGACTGATTGACTAACTGACTGATTAACTATCTGATACACTGACTGACTGACTGAGTGGCTAACTGTCTGATACACTAACTGACAGACTGATTGACTGACTGACTGACTGACTGAGTGGCTAACTGTCTGATACACTAGCTGACAGACTGATTGACTGACTGACTGAGTGGCTAACTGTCTGATACACTAACTGACAGACTGATTGACTGACTGACTGATTGACTGGCTAACTATCTGATACACTGACAGACTGACTGATACACTAACTGACTGACTGACTGAGTGACTGGTATGTTTGACTTGTCGGGTTCCATTGGTGTTTGTATTACGTCACATTCACTTATCAATGAAAGATAAAATTATTCCTTATCAGTTACTCTCTCTCTTTATTTATTTATTTATTATTTGTATATAAATTTTTATTTTTTACAGTATTAAATATTCATCTACGTATCTAATCATTTGTTACTTCATATCTATTACATTATTACTATTTATCTATCTGTATCATTATCTATCAGACCATTTGTCAATCTTATATCCCTCTCTCTATCTTTCATTTCATATTACACACACACACACACACACACACACACACACACACACACACACACACACACACATGACGGCTTCTCAAGCGTATTGTGTTCCCCTGAAAATATTACTATTGCATTCTGCCTGATCACTGTGTGTGTGTGTGTGTGTGTGAGTGTGTGTGTGTGTGTGTGTTTGAGTGTGTGTGTGTGTGTGTTTGAGTGTGTGTGTGTGTGTGTGTGTGTTTGAGTGTGTGTGTGTGTGTGTGTGTGTGTGTGTGTGTGTGTGTGTGTGTGTGTGTGTGTGTGTGTGTGTGTGTGTGTGTGTGTGTGTGTGTGTGTGTGTGTGTGTTTTAGACGAGGATCCGAGATTGAAAGAGAAAAGAGAAAAATTATGTGTAAATGTAAATAGATAAATGGAAAATGGTGAGAAATGGTGAGAAAATATATATATAAATACTACAACATTAGGAGCTTAGGAAAATAAGTGTCCAAAAGGTTCCCCCTCTCTGGAATCGAACCCGGGTCCTCTTTCTCTCTTACCATGGAGCATCATACCCCTTGATGGTGGTAAGTGAAGGATAAAAGTGATAAATGAGAAGCAGAGAAGAGGAAACAGAGAGAACATAGAGGGCAAGAACAGTAAAAGAATTAGCTGAGTAAACAGAGGGGTGAGGGAAAGGATGATAATGATGAAGAGAGAGAGAGAGAGAGAGAGAGAGAGAGAGAGAGAGAGAGAGAGAGAGAGAGAAAGGGACAGGGGAGTGCGACGAAAGAGAAAAAGATTAAGCAAATTCAGACAGAGACGAGGGTTTAAGAGAGGATGATAATAATAATAATAATTATAGTAATAATAATAATAATAATAATAATAATAATAATAATAATAATAATAATAAAAATAGAAATAAAAATAAACATAATAATAATAATAGAATCTTTGTTAGTTACCAAGTTCTTTATAAGTTGGTGGTGTGTTTAGTGAGATGCATGGCTTGGAGGAATGATGCACTAACCCTCCAATTTATTATTCGTCCATGCAGTAACAGATTCCCTACATTAATTAAGGAGATAGATAGTATACTTTTGATAGACTGGAGTGCCTTGATTCCTCCAAAATATGCAAGGAAACAGACCCACATGAAGAAAAAAAAATGGTATCCTGTTGCCTGGAATAGTTTGGAGGAATCATTATGAACTCCAGATTTACCACCCAAAACAATTGTGCTATATACCCCCTTTAAAAAAAATCTTACTATAATTATTACCCTTGCGATGTATTAATTAAATCGTTTGGTATTTATCCGAGCATAGGCCGAAAAGCTAAGATTTTTTTTTTTTTTTTTTTTTTTTTTTTTACTCAGGAGGAAGAAGTAGGAATGAGAAGCCTCTAATTCACCACCAATAACAAACATGGTGTGTGTTGAAGAATGGCATAACTTTGTACTCTTACTTCCAGGCGGGTTACTACTACATTGTAATACTGTATTGTGTGTGTGTGTGTGTGTGTGATCTGTTAACGTTCACATGTGACCCAGTTTACTTTCAAAGGTAAAAAAAATGTTTATTAACTGGTTATAATTATAAGCCATATCTGTCAAATATCCATAAATATAACGTACGGTATATATATGATATAAACTTCCATATTTAATTAAAACTATAATTATTTTTTGGACGTAGAATTGCCTCAGATTTATGTTGTTGACTGGACATGGTAAAAATTCTCGTTCATTTAAGCCCCGTGATTCATTAATGGAGTATTTTGTAAGTCAGGTTCCATTAAGTATAATTAGTCACCGCGGAGTAATTTGATATAATGAAGATAATGTTGTCGTCATCAAGTAATTAATTTGTTCTATCTAATCAGTGGTCGTTAACTCTTCATCGACTTAATTCAGGATATAATTTGATATATGGTATACTGGGGTGGTGACCCTAAGGGAGTGTGTGTGATTGATTATGTCAGCGTAATTATGTCACTGCAAAAAAAAAAAAAAAAAAAAAAAAAAAACAACAACATTGCAAAAGTTTACTTGCTGATTTTTCATGTGTTGTTGTTGTTGTTGTTGTTGTTGTTGTTGTTGTTATCTTTGGTTGTGTTGTTGGTGGTGATTGAATTTTTTTTTTTTTTTTTTTTTGTGATTCATGTTGGTTGGCACAGGTGATTCTTTTGTTATTGTTGTGGTGATTGTGTTGGTAGGGTTGGTGCTGTTCGTGTTTATGTGGTTGTAGAGAGGGAGATGGAATGGGAGGATTGATTGATTGATTGAAAGAAAGAAACTGAAAGGGAGTGGCTGGGGCCGAAGGGACGCCAAAACCCTTAAAGTATAGCCCACATCACTATAAGCAATATTGGGTGGAATGAGAGAAAGAGGGAATGAAAAGAGGGAGATGGAATAAGAGAAAGAGAGTGAGAGTTAGGTATGGTGGTGGTGGTAGTGGTGGTGGTGGTGGTGGTGGTGATGATGGTGGTAGTGGTGCTGTACAACTACCATGTGCCTGAAGCATCACTACATCAGATAACAACAACAACCCACACCCTGATCCTGTCCCAACACCACCTTCACCATCATCATCATCACTACCCCATGTCCCTCACCACCACCCACCACTACCACCATCATCATCACCACCCCATGTCCCTCACCACCACCCACCACTACCTCCATCACCACGAGGTACAGTACACCCTCTGTTCCTCACCACCATCACCACTCTCTGTTCCTCCCCACCACTACCACCATCACCACCCTCTCTGTTCCTCTCCACCACTACCACCATCACCACCCTCTGTCCCACACCACTACCACCATCACCACTCTCTGTCCCACACCACCACTACCACCATCACCACCCTCTGTTCCACCCCACCACTACCACCATCACCACAAGAACCATTACAACGACTATCATAACCATTTCTCACCATCACCACCACTAACCATACCTTCACCACTATCACGACCACCACCACCACTACTACTGCCACTACCCACACTATCACAACCATCTCCACCACCACCACTACTACCACTACCCATACTATTATTATCACCATCATCACCACCACTACACCATTATACATGTTCCTCCCACCACCACCACCACCACCACCACCACCAATACCCATACTATTATTATCACCATCATCACCACCACTACACCATTATATATATTTCTCCCTTCTCCCACCACCACCACCACCACCACCACCACCATCATAATGCCTGGGGTTTATGATGAAGGTAAGTTGACGTTGGGTTAATAAAGGACCTTCTTATTAGTGTAAATTTCCCACCTTATAGTTGTTGTGGTGACATGAGTTAATGTGTGTGTGTGTGTGTGTGTGTGTGTGTGTGTGTGTGTGTGTGTGTGTACTACTAAGGAATGAATACACGTTTCCTTCTGTGTGTGTGTGTGTGTGTGTGTGTGTGTGTGTGTGTGTGTGTGTGTGTACTACTAAGGAATTAATACACGTTTCCTTCTGTGTGTGTGTGTGTGTGTGTGTGTGTGTGTGTGTGTGTGTGTGTCAGAGATAACCCTCATCGCCTGATAACCTGACCGGTGTGAGTGATAACAGGGAGAATAATGTTGTTGATAACCACCACGACGACAACAACAACAACAACAACAACAACAACAACAACAACAACATCAACAATACTACGGTTCCATTAGGTTCCTCCGTCCTCCAACCTACAACCTCCTGTCTGTCTGATATCACCTGCGAATCCTAAAAACAAAACAAAAACGTGACTGGAAACGAAGGATGGAGAACGGAGAACGAACGAAACGAAGGATGGAAAACGGAGAATGAACGAAATAGATGCGTTTTTTTTTTTTTTTTTTTTTTGTAGTGATGTAATTTATTGATGTTTATTTTAGTACTTTTTGGAGTTATATAAATATATAGATAGGATAGTTTAAATAAAAAACAGTTCTATAAACTTTCACATCCAATGACAATATTGCTCACGATTTATTGAGAATTTAAACTGTAGCTCCAAGTTGAAATTGAAAACGAGTAATATTTGTATATGTGTGTGTGTGTGTGTGTGTGTGTGTGTGTGTGTGTGTGTGTGTGTGTGTGTGTGCTACTAAGGAATGTATACACGTTTCTTTCCCCGCGCGCGCGCGCGCGCGCGTGTGTGTGTGTGTGTGTTGTCCAGGTGGGGGTGACGGTGTTATCATGACAGTCGAGGCCAAAAGTCCTATGTACTGTGGCCTCTGGTATAATGAAACTCGTGTGTTGATTCATTATGTCGTGAATGAAAGAGTGAGTGAGTGACACATGAATGATTCCTTTCTACACGAACTATTTTAATATTATCAAACATTTCACTAATTAAAATATATTATCAATGTTCACCATAACAAAACAGAGAGACAACGTGACGTGATGTCGTGTGTGTGTGTGTATTTTTTCCTTCTTTGACTGTACACTGCGCGTCCCGCTTCTTGAAGGTCCACTCACCTTTGCCACCTGCCTGACTCACCTGTACCACCTGACTCACGTGTTGTCCACCCTTCATGACTCACCTGCTGTGGGCTAGATTTACATACGCAGGTGGTAGGGAGGGAGGCAGGGAGGGATGGGAGGAAAGGTGGTGATCATGTTTCGTCTGTCATTTGTTGGAGCCAGAAACGCAATTTGTTATTCTGTCATTTTTGGCGCCATTTTTCTGTGTCATTTTGGCGCCACTTTACCGCGACAACACGTGGGTAATTTTGTGAAATGGTAACTTATAATGCATATGAAGTTTGGTGCACAAGGAGCATTTTTTTTATCTCTCGCCAAAATGTGAACTGCGCAAATATCTGACTTAAATACCACGCACATTTCTATACGTTACTAAACCCCTTTACCCTGACATTACCAAGAATAATATAAGCAATAGGTTATAAATTATAGTTTGTAAGGTAATCTGTAGTATGTGTAATGTATTATACTATATACAGTTTATTTTCTAGACAGATGGCGAAACTGTGTATTTATGTGTGTTATGAAAAATTATGTTTATGTATGTTTATTTCAGTGTATGTTTATGCGAGTGAGTATGTGCGTGTATGATACAATGCTCCTTCATATTGTTATCAGTTTGTGTTGCAAGCGGCAGGAATTCAGGAAAGTGAAACACACACACACACACCAAGATAACAAGGTTTGTTGGTGGTGGAAGGGGAGACAGACAGACAGCCAGGCAGTTCATATCGTACTATACATGCATGTGTGGGAGAGGGGCAGATGTGGGAGGAGAGGGGCAGGTGTGGGGGGAGAGGGGCAGGTGTGGGGGGAGAGAGACAGGTGTGGGGTACAGGGTAGGCCTAGGAGGAGAGATCCAGATGTGGGTGTGGGGCAGGTGTGGGGTACAGGGTAGGTGTGGGATACAGGGCAGGTGTGGGATATAAGGTAAGTGTAGAGTAGAGATCAAGGTTAATATGTGCAGTATATATGAAAGCATTAAGGTCAGATTAACTCAAAGCTCTTCATTACAGTCTCTCTCCTTCAAATACGTACATATACTCTACATATGTATATATACAGGGTGATTCAGAAATGCGTGCCGAAAATCCGCAGGTGTATTCCTGGCACATAATTGAATGTAAATTAGTCAATAACGATTTTGGAAATTCTCAATAGTTTATAAGTTATAGTGCCCTCAAGGTTTGAAGAGTGTGTTTAAATCTAGGGATTGTACCATAATCTTTCAGACACGTGTGAAATTACTTAACTCCCATGAAGGCATTGGAAACACAGTAAAAGTTACTAAAGAATATGACAAAAGCTGTAGAGTGTACAGTCACAGCAAAATGTCTGAAAGATTATGGTACAATCCCTAGATTTAAACACACTCTTCAAACCTTGAAGGCACTATAACTTATAAACTATTGAGAATTTCCAAAATCGTTATTGACTAATTTACATTCAATTATGTGCCAGGAATACACCTGCGGATTTTCGGCACGCATTTCTGAATCACCCTGTATATACACACACAAACATAGCTCATGCATCTATTATTTTACACACACATGCATACATATACGTGTTGTACAGTATATACACACATGCATGCCTATGGGTAGACACAGACATGATGTACACTGGCTCAAAAAAGTATCGCGCAGGTGGGGTCCGATGGTTCTGTAAATGATCGCTACAGCTAATGATAAACAAGCTCGTTTTCAGTAGCCATCGTCTTAGGTGTCAGAATGTTTCACGAGGGAAATGCTCGATACTTTTTTGATCGAGTGTACATAGATTGCAAAATACACACACACACACACACACACAGCAGAGAGAGAGAGAGAGAGAGAGAGAGAGAGAGAGAGAGAGAGAGAGAGAGAGAGAGAGAGAGAGAGAGAGCGAGAGAGAGAGAGAGGGATGAATGAGGGAAGAAGAAGAAAAGCTGAAGGGAAAGAGAAAGAGAAATTGATGGAGAGGCGAAAAAAAAGAGAGAAACGTGGAAAACTGAAGAATGGAAGGAAGAAAACAAAACGATGGAACAGGGGAAGAAGGAAAGAGGAAAAGGTAAATGGAAAAGAGAAGGAGAGGAGGGAAAGAGGAGGAGGAGGAGGAGGAGAAAGAGGAAGATGAAACGAACACGAACATAACTTCAATTTCCGGTCTGTGAAATAAGTCACTAGGGGGAGTAAATATTTCCTGAGGGTCGGGTATGTATATATGTATGTATGTCTCTCACACACACACACACCTATACGCACACAAGGCATCATACGTACAGTACATACATACATACATACATGCACAAGTTAGTATGATTTAGCAAACACACTCACACACTTACACATATTCACACATTTTCGAACACACACACACACACTCAGATACATATACATTCTAATATATTCCTTATCAGTCACTCTCTCTCTCTTTATTTATTTATTATTTGTATATTTATTTATATTTTTTACAGTATTAAATATTCATCTACGTATCTAATCATTTGTTACTTCATATCTGTTACATTATTACTATTTATCTATCTGTATCATTATCTATATATCAGACCATTTGTCAATCTTATATCCCTCTCTCTATCTATCATTTCATATTACACACACACACACACACACACACACACACACACACACACACACACACACACACACACACACACGCACACCCACACACATTTAAGAGACCTGTATATATATTCCTTAGTAGTAAACACACATACACAGACACACACAGAAAGAAACATGTATACGAGTACATTCCTAAGTAGTACGTACACACACACACACACACACACACACACACACACACACACACACACACACACACACATAGGTGGGGAACATTTTTGTGGTGTGTGATGCGAGTTCCGATTACACGTACCATTCCCACTAAAGAATCCGATTAAAAAATAAATAAATAAAAAGAATGAGAGGTGAGAATAGAATGAGAAGTGAGAAGAGAATGAGAGGTGAGGAAAGAATGAGAGATGAGAAGAGAATGTGAGGTGTGAAAAGAATGAGAGGTGAGAAGAGAATGAGAGGTGAGGAAAGAATGAGAGGTGAGGAAAGAATGAGAGGTGAGAAGAAAATTTGAGTTGAGAAGAAAATGAGAGGTGAGGAAAGAATGAGAGGTGAGAAAAGAATGAGAGGTGAGGAAAGAATGAGAGGTGAGAAGAAAATGAGAGGTGTGGAAAGAATGAGAGGTGAGGAAAGAATGAGAGGTGAGGAAAGAATGAGAGGTGAGGAAAGAATGAGAGGTGAGAAGAAAATGAGAGGTGAGGAAAGAATGAGAGGTGAGGAAAGAATGAGAGGTGAGGAAAGAATGAGAGGTGAGAAGAAAATTAGAGGTGAGGAAAGAATGAGAGGTGTGTCCTTGTGGTATTTGTGAGTGAGAAGAATTGACATAAATATTTCCACTCACTCATTGGTTCACTCATTCATTCAATAATTAATTTACTCACTCATTAATTCACTTATTTAATTACACATTCATTCATTCACTATTTCACTTATTCATTCATTCACTAATTCACTCATTCATTTGTTCATTCATTCATTCACTAACTAATTTATTCATTCATTCATTCACTAATTAATTTATTCATTCATTCATGCACTAATTAATTAATTTATTCATTCATTCATTCATTCACTAATTCACTCATTCATTCATTCACTAATTCACTCATTCATTTGTTCATTCATTCATTCACTAATTCATTTATTAATTCATTCATTTACTAATTAATTTATTCATTCATGTAGCTACTATAAATTATGTATTCACTTGTTTATTAAGTATTCACTCGTTTATTTCATCTGATTTGTTCTTAAATTGTAGACACTTTTACTTTTAAACCTCATTCAAACAGGGATTCGCTTGTTGCTCTCTCTCTCTCTCTCTCTCTCTCTCTCTCTCTCTCTCTCTCTCTCTCTCTCTCTCTCCTTCACATGATCATTTACTTATTCACTCTCACTCACCGTTACTCACTTACTACAAGATTATTTTTCGTACTAATAAACTCACTCGCTTACAGACTCATTATTTTTGTAACATACAGAAAAACTGTCTGTGAATATCATGGTATATAAACTGATTCCTCCAAACCCTACCACGCAACATATTCCATCTATATAAATACTTGGTTATAGGTAGATTAATATTTTTTGTCCTCGTTATTTATTTTGTAGTCGGGAAAAATATACATAACTCTGGTCCTGTTGTTTAAAGGTTATACTTTGGTGGGCTATTAAAGTGAACGAGTGCTCTCAAGTATTTGCATTATGTCGTAATTTTCAGCCAGGGAAGGAACAGCATGTGCTATTATATACTTAGGTCAGAATATGTATGTATAAACTTAAGCACGAGGTATGGTTAGTGTGTGTTTATTATTTTACTTACACACACACACACACACACACACACACACACACACACACACATACACAAACATAGAAAGATAGAGGGACACACACACATACACACAGAGAGGACAGGCAGCTTACACGAGGTGCTCAAAAATAAAAGAAATAAAATAAAAAAGTCGAGACTCTCCCCCCCCCCTTCCCTTAGGCTAGACACACACCAAATGTTTACTCTTTCTTTTCCACGTTTTTCAAAGCTCGTCGCACACCCCAAACATTCTCTCTCTCTCTCTCTCTCTCTCTCTCTCTCTCTCTCTCTCTCTCTGTGCACCCCAAACATTCTCTCTCTCTCTCTCTCTCTCTGAGCACCCCAAACATTCTCTCTCTCTCTCTCTCTCTCTCTCTCTCTCTCTCTCTCTCTCTCTCTCTCTCTCTCTCTCAAGTCTCGTTGTTCCAGACCTTGTTTTCTGACTCTGCTGTTTCTCCCTTTCCATCATCCTCCATCCCCCTGTCAGCCACTGCGGGTCACATGTCCGGCCTTCTATAATCCTATCATGGGTAGGTGTTACAGAGAGAGAGAGAGAGGTGACAGGGAATGGAGAGTGAATAAGGGATGCAGGGAGAAACAAGGGAATGGAAGGGGTAACAGGGTAAGGACGGTAGTGACAGGGCGTACAGACAGGGGTAAAAGGAAGGTGACAGGCAGGGATGACATATGAGAAGGAAGGTAGGGAAACAAGGAAGGAAAACAAAACCCAGTTGATGATTCTATACTTAAAGAAAACGTACCAAGTTTGAAGTTTATTAAGGGAGACATATATATTTAACCCTGTCTCTTCCAAGTATGATTATATTGGTTTTTTGCTCTTCAACCTCCATAAATACATTGTAACAAACATATTCCAACTGTTTTATACGGTACACACGAGTACATACATACGTAGTGATGAAATTAATGAACTTAGTGTGTGTTTAATGAAGATAAGTGGAAACAAGGGAATAAAATTGTACCCAAACCCGGTGCCCTAGACTCCTAGAGGAAGAAAAAAGTACCACGTGAGATTTAACGAAGACAATGGAACCAAGAGAAGCTTAACGAGTGCGTTTAACGAAGACAATGGAAGGTAAATGAACCACAGCACCTCCCCTCCCCCCTCGCCTACCCCCTAACAATACCATAGGCCAACCCTTATATGGGGACACAGTAGCCACGCCCTCCCCAGCCTCCCTCTCTACGCAGGGGTGGGGGGAAGGAACGAGATGGGCCGGGGTAATGGACAGGGGATGGGGATAATGGAAACTAGATGGGGGTAGTAGGAAGGATTGGGTAGGGGATTGTGGGGAGGAGAGGGGGGACTTATACACTTGTAATGTACAGTACTATAGCTAGACTAGGGAGGAGATGGGGGTTGGAAGGGAGCAGTGATCTAGAAGGTAGTCAATGCATAATATGTGATATTTTTTTAGTATTTTAAGGAGAAGCGAGAATGTGTCGTAATTAATAGATTCCTTACCCAAGAAACACAAACAAAAAACAATCAAAAGCACTTCCACTGTCTTCCAGTATTCCAAAAAGCACTCAGGCATCGGAAATTTACACCATAATCCGTTGAAAAGAAAAACAACAGCTCCATTTGAAACATACAGTAATAATATATGGACTGGCTAAAATAAACAGAGGCTTCAGTGTGCATAGTGGTGATATTACTTAGTTTATGATGTCTGCCATGAAAGGGGAGCAGAAAAATCAACGTGTGTGTGTGTGAGAGGCACTTGACCCCCGTCCGTCTTGGTGTTCTACTAAGTATGGCAGACAAGTAGTTTTTTTTTATTATTAGTTTTTTATACAGGATCCTGCCTCTCTCCTCCCCTGCTGCACTTGGCTTCTCCTCCCCTTCCTGTCTCCTCATCTTCCTATCTCCTCCCCTGCAGCGCTTGGCCTGTCTCATTCCCCCCTGCTTATTGCTTAACCCTCCCTTACATTAAAATTATGCAGTATATTAACAACTAATCATACGACCAGTCAGTTAATTAATTTGTTATGGTATTGCAGGTGACGGTGATTGTAAAGGGTCATAAGCAGTGTGGTCCTGAGCGTACCTACGAGGCATCCACTGAGGCACTCCCAAGGGCCTTTATGGACGGGACAACCTGGGCAGGAGGGACGGCACTCAAACCTCATACAGTGGTCAGGGAGGAAAAACCAGGAGAACATGTCCTCATTACTGTCTCATACATCAACACCACTGTCGCTGTCAGGAAGATTGGCAAGTAAGTGTACACACACACACACACACACACTCATTGGTTCAGGAGAGATTCAGTTAGCCTGTCGTCATCACATGTACCAAAATCAAGCCTGTCAGGAAGTAGGAAATGGAGGAAAGGAAAAATCTTTGCAGCTAAGTTATATACAAGTGCTTTCCATTTGTAAAGATTAATAACAATTGACTTGGAATATCTGTACAGTAAGTTGAAACTACTAAAGTACAATCGATAGGAAGATAATCTGAGGAGAGAATGTTAAAGATATGTAGCTTTGGATATGGGGGAAATATTTTTTGAAATTTGTAGGTTTACAGTGTTGCAAATCTAATTTAAACTCATGGGCAATGATAGTACCAAAAAGAAAGACATTTAAACAACACTGAACCAGTATGCAAGAAAAGCAATGTGCATGGTGATAACAGTGATTGGCACAATGGCCGAAGATGCCTTGTGCTCACTATCATTACTGATTTCATTACTTTTAATAGTGAAATATTATATAAAGTCTGCTTCTAATACAGTGCATATTTTGTGTAATTTGTCCATGTAAACTGCTTGAATGTGTGCAGATACAGTACTGTACTTGACTGTCCATCCACTCTGTTTTTTTTACTGCATAATACTTCTTTATCTATTCACACACTCTACTTTTCAATGTGTGTGCAGGTACTTGACAGTGTTGGTGAAGATGCCTGAGAGTGTACTGGGCGAGGCAGGGGAGATGGACGAGATGCAGCTGTGTGTTCAGGGCTGCCCACCATACGAGAGACTCAGCAAGTTCACTCAACCTGCCATGAAAAAATCTGATGTAAGGATCAGCCCAGAGTTCATTTAAGGGTCAAAACATTGTCAAAAATTTCTTATATCTTAATGCACATACAGTCAGATTCTAGTGTCATGTCCACAGCCACCAGAGGTAAGTGTAATTGCTTGGCCTTCGATGCAGTACTGTATACATATAATATTCGTCATCCAAATGTGACTGTGGAGTGTGGAATCTAGAATTTCCACGAGAGCCATTATATGTGTTGTGAAAAGTAAACATAAATTCCACACACAAGCCAGGTTGTTGAAGTTCTTCAAGCTGTCTGGCCGAGCAGCCCCGAGCTCCTGAGGAAGGCCATGGCCTGTGCCGGGCTTTCCCAGAGATTGTATGTTGTGTTGTTGGCATGTACATTGCAGTCTTCCATAATGTGTTTACAGTGACCTCAAGCAGTAATGGGCACAACATTAGAATCTGACTGTACATGTACCTTCTTGTGGCAGGCAGTGATGTTTTGTAGAAAAAAATTATGTAATGCCTATTAATATTAATATAAATTTACAAGGAATAAAATGAGTACAGTAATCTAGAGTTTATACACAGTACAACTGTACTGCTATAACAAGCAGTGAAGTATTGCAAGTATACAGAGTAATAATCCAGAATTAATATATTTACTGTACTGTACTATCTTGCAACAGGCGGTGAAGTACTGCAAGGAGTACAATGTGACTGACTACTACCTGGACTCGTGCATCTTTGACCTGGTGACAACGGGTGACAAGAGCTTCCGGGTGGCAGCCTTGGCAGCGCAACTCGACCTCTGGGAGCACGACCCTCTCGGTGCACAAAAGTTGCTCCAGAACTGCTCCGAGCCTCCCTGTCTGTGGGATGTGACGTCAGCCACCTCTCGTTTGCATTCCCAAGCGGTTACACTCCTCACCTCATTGTTGGTGCTTGTGCTACTGGGCTTGAGTAGACAGGCTGTGAGGTAGCAAGGGTCAAATCAATAATAATATTCAAATGTCAAGCTGCAGGAAACTTGTGGCAATAATTCACAATGAGAGAATATCTGAGAAAAATACTCAGTTCAGTATGGGCAAGGATTCAAGGAACGTTAAATTCTGGACAGAATGTTGATGGCCATGTTTGTTATGAGAAATACTCAGCCAATCAGTCATGAAATCAATAATGGAGGCAGAAAGTGTGTTGTTCATTGACACTGTTGGCAAAAATGCTCAGCCAATATCTCCAGTCAGTCTATGTTGCAAACACCTTTCTACCTCTTGGAAATTCTTCAGCAAAACACTTTGATGACATGACAGAGGAACCTCGATCTCAAGTTACATCGTCCCTGCAACCAGCTTTGCCCTCTCCATCACTCATTTGTCCTTGCCTGAGGAGTGATACACAGCCAAATCCAGTTAATAAATTTTTTGTGGATCATTGAAGATCTACAAGAAGGCAAGCAATTCCACCAATAATAGGTACATACATTGACTGTGTTGTCATATTATGTAAATGTAAGCTAAGTTAAATTATTTATTGAGAATCACTGAAGATGTAGGCAGGCAATTTTATCACTGACCGGCACATTGACTGTGCTACATGTATTGTACTGTATGCCAGTGTAAATCCTCTAAAAATATTTATTGATTGTGAATCTGTGAAGATGTTGTGTGTATACCAAAGTCTGGATTGCTGAGGCAGTATTCTTAGCCATAACTGATTTACTTATACACCACTGAAGTGTATGGTTTCATTGGTCTACTGTATACCTTGTACTCAAGCCCATCGTGGCTCAGCAGTTATGGCTTCAACACCCAGAGTCAAAAACCAGGGGTGTAAAGGTTTAAATTCTGGCCATAAAAGAGGCCTTGTGCCATATATTAATGTTCTGGACCAACATTAAATATGGGGAGATAACCTCATGAAATTTATTCAGGAAGCTTCTCCAGCCTTGAACCCGGTATTTGAAGTGAACCTGATGATAGGCCTTGATAATGACTGAAAACACCACAAACGTGATTGTAATTATTCAATGTGATGATTATTTAGGGTGTTAAAAGCCCATGATGAAAACCAATTAAACAACTATGAATGTACTCCTATACAGTAATATAATTTATGTACAAATTTTAATTTCTATAAAAAAAGTGGCGTAAAGAGTTAATTATATACATATACTGTATGAGGTGGTGGACCTAGTCATGGAACATATCCCCATTGAACCTATATTATAACAACATGTAATATTCAATCATTCAGTAAGATATTGGTTTTCCAAGAACAAAGTTTCGATAAACAATGAGGGAAGCAGTACAGTATACAATATATGTGTGATTTATTCCACCACAAACATTTATCATAAAACCACCAAGGCTTGGACAAATGCAGAAAATTTAGGAATATTTATTTATGTCTTCAAGGAAAAAGTGTCTGTTTTAATGTTTCATCTAGAAGCTCAAACATAGAGTAATACTGTAATAAGAACAATCATCCTTATCCCAATTGTCAAATGTATTTATTCTGATGTGCCAAGTCATTCAGTTTTGTTACTGAGGACTGACTTCACAGTCATTCATAGTTTATTTGTAAACATCCAACCACAGGAAACTCTTTTATGTAGTGATATATGATTGAACTGTGTAGCAATTATGTATATTGAACTACTGTACTTGATTGATGTAGTGATTGTGGATATTGAACCATTTACTTAATTAATTAAAATGTGTGTCATTGAAGGAACTAAAAAGTGGAAACAACTGTAAAATTTGTCCCCTGGGGATGAGTGCAGGTCATTGTAATCCATTGTGAATGAGAATCAGTCTGTTTTACCACTTCTACTGTTTACAAATTTCAAAAGTGAATGTTTACTATCAGCTACAGACTAATAGTGTCCATTTTCACAGTAGCTCAGGTCTCTTGCAGCAACACATTTCATTACCATTACTCATAACCATTACAATGTTCTGTAGCCAAAGTCTGTACAGTACACAGGTCTTTCATCAAAATCAACATATGGTTCAATCACAGATCAATGCATGTTCCAAAATCATGTTAAGTATATGTTCATCATCTTTCCTGGGGCTCCTCTTGTATGTTGTACCATTTATAGTCTTTCCACATTAATTTGACCCCTAAGCCGCACCCACGGTCAACCCTAGTAGCCCTCTTCTTCTACTTGATGGTTTAAATAGAATACAGTACAGTACTTTACTTTTGTTAGTTAGTAGAGGGGCAGGGTTTTCAGGACTGTTGGTGCTTTAGGGTTGAGTTTCCTGTTTAACTTCTTCCTTGTATGTTTTGTGTGGGTACAGTAATGATTTTGTGTACAACAGTAACTTTGTGACCATAGATTTTTTTATATTGATGAAAATGCACTGATTTCTTCATTTCGGTTAATGTACAGTGTATTGATAACCAAGACAATTTACATAGAGCATTTACACAACTATAGTATGATTATCTACAATCGATAAACACTAGAACCTACTTATAGCATAATATTTTAAAGTCATATTTAGAATACCACAGAGCAGGGAGCCATTCCAATTATGCCAGGATAAAAAGAAATGCATTATAAAAACCTTTGAGAAAGAGAAACCAATCATATCCATCATTCTGGTGCTTTTCTTGAACACTCTGACAATGGTGATAGTGTAATGTGGAATGTGTGTGGGTTTTTTTTATCAAATATGAACTGATTCTCTTATGTAATTTCTTCACTATAGGTGATTTTCTCCAGGGTTTCTGAATGAAAATATTCTGTAACAAAAGATACATACTTGTTTGTGACTTTTCAATCGTAATCAGCATCAAAATTGTTTACCCGGTGTCTTTTACTAAAATACTTTCTTTAACAGATGATGCATAGATGTTTGGGACTGCTTAGTGTTTATCAGAAAAAATTTATTGCAATTACCATAATCATCAACATTCATACATGAGAATATATTGTTCATTTTTCTTGTGCTTTATTGCAGTTAGTATGGAAAGACAGTACAGTACTGTATTATTTTTTTATTGCACATGATTATATACATCTAAAGAAGAACAAGAACCAGCTGGAAATTTCCCTGTTGGTGACTTGTGCCTACTGCCTTGCACTAATGATCAGAAACTTTTGTGACTATGCATTACAGTATAGGTAGATTTAACTTGACCTGGAGGAAATATGAAGGAAGCACAGAGTCCCAAGCTTTTGTCTTCATTAAAGACATACTGTATGTACAAACAAGAGCATGGAACTTTGTGTTTTCATCATTTCTTCTGTGGCTTAAGTTACAATTAGTACACCACAGTACCATTGTGGTTTTACAAATTATGGCTAGCTAGATAAAGCATGTTCTCAAGTTCAGTTGTTGACTTAAAAATGTCTAATTTCACTCTTCTTGCTGTTCAATAACTCATAGCTATAGAGGTTATTTTAAGGAAATACAAATATACAGTTCTGTAAGTGGACTGTGTATGAATGGACTGAACCAATTTATAATAATGAACATATTATCTTTCTCTTATATCCATCAAATATATAGTTATGAGTATCTGAAAACAAGAGGAACAAAGTCATCCATATAATCATAAAATATTTTTTCTGTTAGTACTGTAGATATTGATTGTACATCTGGCATGTGTTCCATCTGGTCTGCCCTGCCTCTTTTTTTTTCATGCTTCTCAAGGAGTACTTTGTACACTCAGGCTTTGCAAGAAATGTGTTGAATATCCATAGGAATTCCACAGCTTGATTCAGCAAAGATTTGCATTGTAATTATTACCCCTTGATTTTGCAAAGATGTTATAGGATGAGAAATAGTATATTTACATGTAAATGCTATGTATGTTTTGAGGCCATACCATATTAACACAGTAAAAGTGAAGAAAACAGAGTTCCAAGCTTTAGTCAGTAATTTCAAGTCACCTACAGGTAAATGTAATGAAATACTGACACAAGTTTGTAATTTGTGTATTTCCTTCTCTTTCCTGCAACTGAAAGAGATTATTCACTGTTGAAGGTACTGTATTGTACTGTATGGCAAATTGGAAACTACTGCTTCTTCCAAATGCTGCCACAAAGCAGACGACGTGCACTAACACAGCTTATTTCTCATCAACCATTGGAGGAAGCCAGTGTTC
This sequence comes from Petrolisthes cinctipes, assembly GCA_033782935.1. Classification (NCBI taxonomy): domain Eukaryota; kingdom Metazoa; phylum Arthropoda; class Malacostraca; order Decapoda; family Porcellanidae; genus Petrolisthes; species Petrolisthes cinctipes. Next base: position 140,181 of record JAWQEG010001003.1, on the reverse strand, counting down.
TGCAATTTGTTGACAGCATCCTGTACCTGCTTAATAGAAGCTCTTATTATCATTTCATCAGAGTGAAGGAGAGAGAGAAAGAGAGGAGCCATAATGAGGGTGTGAAACTCCTGGAATTTTAGTGCAACGGTACCTCTGTATACTTAATGTTACCACTCCTCTCAGATTCCTTCCCTAGTGGCAAATACCATGAGCTGTTGTGCTGCGATAAACATACCACCAGCTGAGCATTACAAGGAACCTCAAACAGTACCACCATTAATACCAGTGATCTCAAGTTAGCAAGATAATCTATGCTTCTTTTTGTGTGGGAGTGTGTGTGCGCATGGACGTATGCGTGTGTGCATACATGTGTACGATGGTGTGTATGTGTGTTCTTTACGTATCTTACTTTCATATAATTTATTGACACATTCATAAACAAATTAATAAGGTACACCCTGTATGAATAGTAGATACATTTCAGGACAAGTAAGATCATGAGCCATAATATCTACCAACCTAGGAAGGATAAATAAAAATAATGCATAATCTCCTTTGTACTGTATATATCTTTAACTTTTAATGTATGTTGTTTTCATGGCTGATAACAAACACTGAGGGTTGACGTGTATGTTTGTTAGTTTGTAAACAACCGGGAAATCATGAAACAGAAAGGAGAGCTTGTATTAAATGAGTAATGTTAGGATGCTTTATGTGTGGTAACTGATTCTTCCCAACTACTGTATTCCAAGCAAACTCTCTTAATTTAGTTGCTATGGTAACAGCGAGTAAGGTAAGGTAATCAGAATGGAAAGATTGCCTGTATTATTTTGCATAGTTTGGAGGAGTCATTAATCTTCTATGTACACCACAACCATACCATTTTATCCCTTTGATTTAATATGTCATTCCCTTATGGGTAGAAGATAATTATGGTTCATGACTAAATACAGAGTAGATGTGATGTGATGTGATGTATGGCTTGGTATTCTGTATATGACCATAAATGTCCACAGTTGGTATCAGTAAGCTGCATCGGATTGAAAGGTGCATGATTCTTAACCTTTGGGTGGTAAGTTTCAACCAGTCATGATACTAATTATCCTTTATAATACCAGCTGCTGATATTTACTGCCATCTACAGTAAACAGGCTTGAATTTAAATTTTTATTATTGGCGAATCACAACTGTAAATATTCTTGCCGAGATGTACAGTGTAAATATGACCCAAGGGAATTAAGCCATCACTGTGTTGTTCCAAGTTTTGTACAGTATATTTTATCTGGTTATTTTATCCTGTGTTTTGTATGTGGTTGCTATGTGTCCATTATGTATGTACAGTATAAAGGACTTGTCACACTAGCAACTAATTTCCTTTTTGTTCTTCATGCTCTGTCCTCAGGCAAGACTTGTTTACTGTACTTTCAGATTCATATGTGTTTTCTGCACTTCTGAAAATGGATTGGAGGAAGGAGGATACCATACACAGGCCAGAGGATTAAGAAAAGTATCCTTGTGTTTTATCCACTTAACGCCTCACTGCTCACCCATATTAATTAATAACATGAGTTTTGGTCTTACTCTTCATCACAAGGGCAGGTTTTTCATTGTTCTCTGGTCAATCAATGTCTTGCTCAATCCTTCAGCTTGCCTTCAAGAGTATAAAGATACCCATGATTAATTCTAAACAAAATATGTCTGGCTTGCTAATTGAGGATAAAGGACAGAGGATAAAGGAAAACATGTAGTGACTGACTTATCTACCTTACTGTGGTTTTAATTAAAACAAGGGTAGGCTACTCTACTGATTTTTTGTATCGGCATCAAGTATCAGAAGTAAGTATGTATAAGACCAAAAGACCCTTGTGCAGTGGTGAGCTTTAGTAGTTGTAGTGGTGTTAGTACATACATACTAGTATAGCATTGACCAAGTGGCACCTGTGGGTCTTATGCAAGAATAGACATGGACTTTGAAATGATAAATACAGTACTGGACATGATGGCTCCATGTGCTGTATAATTGTTGTGGAGTTGTCAGTCACTCTGGTCATCATTTATTATCACATGACTTTTCTTACACATGACCTAACACCCCACACTAACCTGTGTATTGTGATGATACCTAAAAGGGGGTATAATATTGTTGACAAATTGGAGGCTATTGATGCTGACAACTGTGCTGAAAAATGGACAAGTTCAGCAACAATGATCTGTTTTCATATTCAGCTTGGAGATATTAATTGCCACCAAGGTTATAACAATACCTTGTCCCTGTTAGTACTGTATGAGCACATCTTTTGTGGACTGCCATATTTTTAGACATTTAAGGGTAAAATGTTATCAGCAAAGTGGAGACTAGTGAATCCTCCAGTCATGAAACAGACTCTCCCAATTTGATTATCTGCTTTTTGGCACAGTTTGGAGGAATCATTTTACCTTCCAGTTCTCTGACAACATCTTGCTCTCTCTCAACTAATAAGATAAATTAAATAAAAAAACACCTTTAAAAGTAATAACATTCCAGTGTAAGGCTGAGCTTCATAAAAGACTTTTCTAACAGATTTTGTACAGTGTAGAGTAATAGTTTGCTTGTGTATGAATACTAACACGGTTGTATGCAAAAGAAGGTGTAGAGTATGTCGTGAAGAGTATAATGACTCTGTAGTGTCAATTTTGACATCATACTGGGTATCATCATGGCTAGACAATGACTGGCTGGTACAATGGCTCTATGTAATGTCTATGAAGCCATCATTCCAGTAATCATCATTGCCAAACCCAGAACTTTTATTGTGTGTGATCCAATGTCCTTCAGTCATTGAGTTTGCTGTAGCATTTTCCTACATATTTACCATTCACTGTGGATATGGTACAGGTATTGATAACAAAAAGTTAATGTATATCATCTTTTGGATGTAAATTTTTAAAAATTACCATTTTGTCACACATAAACATTAGAATGTTCAGTTATGAGACAAATTCTGCCTGCCACTTGGGCTAGATAAGTGGAGCAAGGAGAGCAAAGGTCTTGTTAGCGAGTTATGAGCTACCAGAATGTTGTTTTGGTTTCCTTATTAGTAACCATTTAAGCAACACACTAATCCATTCTACAAAAATTAAAATGTGCTTTGAGAACACCAGAAATATGTTGGTGAATTAGGGCCACTGATTCATTAAGATTTTATTGTTAAACCCAGTATATTGAGGAAACATTTTCATATACAGTACATTTTTTTTTTGAAGAATCAGTAAGCTCCACTTTACCATTAATATATTGTGAGCCCCTTTTGCTATACATAATTTATTTACCCATCCATGGCAGACTGATATGATGACTCAATACTGCACTGTACCAGTAATGTCTAACTTGCAGTTCTATAGATCAGTCATTCCAATGGTGGCTGTGTCTTACTTATTCTAGTCAATGTGTGTGTGTCTGGGTGTGTGTATGTAAAAGAAAGAAAGGAAAACAGTCTAGTGATCTTTTTGCAGCATTCTTTTTATTTTTTCAAATTACATATAAGGGTGAGTAAGTAATAATAATATGTATTTGACATGTACAGTCACTCATAAAAGTAAAGACACCCCCAAGCAAGACACCTTTTAACTCGTGTAATATCGGTTCTGGTAACATTGTACCTGACGTCAGAGGTGGTGGTGTGGGTGGTGTTTGGAGGAAGGTTGGTTTGCTCGAAACATTATCCCAACTCATGCTTCGTCTCATCTACCATTAGTTACAAATGTGTCGAGCAAATCATTACTGACGTCACGTACACTGTTACCAGAACCGATACCACAAGTATAAGAAGATGACTGGCCTGGGGGGTCTTAATTTTTATGAGTGACTGTACATATCCTGTCAAGGCTCTGTTGACGACATTATACAGACACTCTTCACACACAAAACCATTCCAACACATACCCAAACAACACACAAAACCACTCCAACACAAAGAATACGCTAAACCACTCCAACATGCACATCACACAAAACCACTCCAACACAAACAAAACTACTCAAACCACACACATCACACAAAAGTACTTACTCCTACACAAACATTCTTTCCATACAGCTTCGCAAACTTCTTTCACAGCCTACATGAATAGGAATTTATTGGCTGTATGTTTCTCCTCCCAGTAGATCACAATCATAAACTCCTACTAAGTGTGAAAGTTTTGCAATGTGTGACAATGCGTGCATATGTTTTCCACGTCTGTGTATGTGATACAGTGAAATATTTTTGTCTTGTGAGAGAGAAAATTGAGCAGATTCATCATAATGATAGCGAGTTACAGCCAGTTCTGTAATGCAAGACGAGTTCCTGATTTGATTAAGTATTTATTGTTCTCCCTGAAATTAATATGTGACATCTATATATGCCACTTTGTAACCAGTGGTAGATATATGGTATTTTGAGCCCATAAGTTATTCTTCTGTACAGTTTTATTTGTTACAGTAGGCCCTCGATACAAGATTAATGAATTTCGTATTATGTATCCTTTTAACACATGCTCAGTAAATCACTTAGTCTGTATGGTAATGAATAACAGTAGCCTAGGAAAACATTTGGTGGTCTTCAGTGAGTGACTTAATGTATAATGATATGGTGGATACAAGTACAGTAGTCATTCATTGTATATCGAGAGTCTATTGTACAGTATTAAACTTTACTGATGACTTGAGTAGATCTCATTATTTTCAGCACTGCATATGTATTATTATTTGTGTAATGTAACGAGTTAAAATGGTGTTGGCAAATAATGCAGGCACTTTGCTCTAAACTTTGCCAAACAACATACTGTACAGATTACCTCCTACACAAAGAGGGACGTTTGTTTTCTGGCACAGTTTGGAGAAATCAATATGACCTTTAGTTTGCTAACATCATATCTTCCTTAAGGGAAGAACTTCTTTTTAGTAAAATTGAGGGATACAGTACTAATTCCTCCAAACTATCCCTGGAAACAAATCACCTCAGTTGTACTAATATGGGATCGGTTTCTTGACTTTGTTTGGAGGATTAAGTAGCCCTCCAAAATATAAAAAATAGGTTCTCCCTTTAAAATTTATGAATAGGCTGGTTTCCTTTTCATAGCCCTAGTGTGTGCACTGTACTGTACACATATTATACACTCACAGTGGCCAGTTTTATGTACAGGGTCAATGTAGTGAATTATTCCTGGATAAATAAATGAGGTTTTCCAATTGAATAACTTAATTTCCTTTTATAAATTTAAAACATTTGAATCCCATTACTACTTGGAACACACATCATGAACTGACAACTGTATAATGGAGGTAAAAGTTGCATCCAGATAGTTGGTGAGTATTTACATCTCAATAACTAACCTATATTGACCTTGGATTGATCTAGGTTACAGTATGGTTCCTCTTATGTCATTACTTATCGAATTACACGATGTTTTCCTTTAAAGCAAAGCGAGGAAATTATAATAGGTCTCTGTTATGGAAGGACGGTAGACTGGCGTTGATTGATATTAGGCTCCGCAACAGCGAGGTCTTATTAGAGCGCCAGAAAAAGGTGATAGAGAAGTGTGACAGCAAGCAGGAAGGAAATAGAAAGAAAAGAGAGGTCTGCTTGAAGATGTTTATGGAACTTGTCATAGTAATTAGTCTGTTATGAATTACCCTTAATTGCTTCATAATTGTAGGCCTAATGATGAAGGTAAGAGGTTTAGATATATTTAGTGGAGGAATTATTAGACAGATTAGAGTGGAGTGGATTACAATGTTGATGAGTAGCCTACTATAACCAACGTAAGTGAGAGGGAAAATGAGAACTCTGTAAAATTGATGAGATTGGATGAAAATGAGAGAAAACGTTAAAGTAAATTGCGAGACCTATTTAGCCATTTACATATATTTACTCATTGATTTCCCAGCATGTATCATATAACTTCATGATGGCCTTTAGCGGCATCGTTATCCCAGGAGTGTTGGGGCTTGTACTAAAGTTAATAAAGGTAAATAAAGAACTTTCAAAATATATAGTCTTGATTAGGTGCACAGTCTTAAAACATAATACATCCTTTAAATCCTAAGGCCTAAGCAGTAAGTTATGTATAAAATAATATCCATATTATAGCCCGTGTCACACGAGAGATATTTCTGGCATCTTTTGGTATTTTGCTACCAAATGATGCCCGTACTGGTGGCAAAAAGTGCGCGTGTAGTCACACGGTGGATTCGTCTACCAGCATCTTCCACTGGCGTCTTCTCACAAACCAAAACAATCACAGAGTCACTTGGTAGACCTTTCATTGCAATACTTCCACAATAATGACCTCTCTTTTTATAAAACCTGTGTAAGAATTCATGTGGTCAACATACTATGCACTCATAGTAACAGTAATGTCTGGTTTGTGAGGCTTACAATCCGTTCTGGCATATAATCTGAGCAGTGAGAATAATTTATAATAAGGAAGGATTCTCTTGCGACCGGGCTCCTAACTTTAGCGACGTGTGATTGGCTGTCCAAACTTCTCATATCTCAGATGTTTTGATCTAGTATGCCTTAAATAAAGTATCTGACACGTTATTATGTTTTTAATGTAACAAATAGTATTATATAATAGCCAAATGACAAGCAAAAACTGTTTATATTAGGGGAAAAACTTGGTTTGTTCATTAGGCTACGAAGTTACTGTATCGTTCGAATCTATTCATTTTAGGTAAAGATACACCGTAAATATAAATGAAAGCAAAGTTAATACATGTTACTTTTTGTAATTTTTATTATTTTTTAACAAGATTCAATACAATTTGAAAATCTAAAGCCTGTAATACCCTCACGAAGTAACTAAAGAAATTAAGGATAAGGACCAAGTCATAGCATCCCTGGACCAACCAACATTTGCCATTTATCTCGATTTTAAACGAAATGTGAAGAGCTGAGGAGTCACTATTATGTACTGTGCGGCGTCGTCTGCAGCTCCAGTATGTACAGTACTTGCGGCAAGAAGACGACCATGCGCGTCTTCCCCTTTGCTACCAAAAGATGCCCGTACGAGCATCTTTTGCTACTAAAATACCAAAAAGATGCCAGAAAAAGTGTCCGTGTGACATGGGCTATTAATAAATTAGTAACCCCGAGAGGAATTATAAAATGAAAGCAGCTTGAAACTACCAAACCACGTAACAATTAAACTACCACATATTGGGAATCATAAACAGACCTATTAATTATTGGTTGTAGTCCTTTGTCATCCTTTGGTGGAGTCATTGTGTCTCGTAATGAGGTGTTTTCGTATGAGTGGAGGTTGTTTTAGTTAGATAATATACAAAAAAATATTTATATCGACTGTTTGTGCAAGAAATAATTATTGAAAGAATAGCGGTGTATAAAGGTTTTGCTGTGTCCATGTTCCAAGAATCCCATTGGTGGAGTGGTAGAGTGAGTTGCCATTCCGAATAATATTTAATTAATGGTGGAAATGAGTTAGGGATTATATACTTTATGAATTTAGAACATTTATATAATTTCAGTGTATCCAAATAATTGAAGAAAATGTCAGAATTATTGCCAGTGTATCACGATAACACTACATAATTTGTTATAATTATCCCCGTTGGCAGGTGTGGGTGTGGTCACGTGATGAGAGGGAGGGGGGGTGTATCGGGGGTAACTAAGGTGATGACAGGACTTGCCCTCACTGCCGGCTTTTAGTTTGATGGTTGTACTCTTGTTGTTTGGGTATCGCTCCTCTGTGTTGCTTCAGTAATTGGTAAGCATTTTAATTAGAAGTTACTCTTATTATCTCCATGACATACTTTGTTTATCCATATTTTAAGAATCGGTGATCTCTCTTCAAGAATTCGGTGAGGAGCAGGGAGGGTTCAGAAAGGGTAGTTGTGTGGATCAGATATTTGTAATCAAATCAACAATGAGAAATACCTTGGGAAAGTTAGGAAACTGCATGCTGCTTTCATGGACCAGGAAAAGGCACATGATAGGGTCGAAAGGAGGGCTATGAGGGATGTAGAGTCGCGAACCACTATCTCTAGCCCACCTAAGTCTAAGCCAGAGAACTGGAGCAGACGGTTTCTAAACGACAGCCCACCCAAAGCCTCCATTGGTTCGAAATGTGTATATAGTCTCATGATGATTGTTTGGGTGAGCTGTCGTCCAGAAACACTGCTTCAGATCTCTGGCATCGACTCGGGTAGGATAGGGATTGTGGATTGAGTGTACAGTCGGCGGCAGAAGTCCTGTCGCCTCACTTGCTTCACCGAGACAGGCAGTGTTCATGGACTCGAAAAATTCGCACGTTTTCTGCACTTAATAATCTCGAGTCTATGAACATCGCGTGGCTCAGTGAAGCAAGTGAGGCGACAGGACTTTTGCCGCCGACTGTACTTATGATATAATTGTGTTGGTGGGCACCTGTTGGAAGCGACTGAAGTCATCTATAGAGAGACAAATGGATGTGTTCGTATGGAAGGTGGTCTGAGTGGGAAGTATCATGACAGTGGCATTTCAGTATCTTTATGGATGAATGTAAGAGATGAAGGCAAGAGTAGATGGCCTGGGAGCAAGGCTGAAATTGGATGGAGTGAAATGGTCTCTGGTGACAAGTCTGTTTGCAGCTGATACTGTGTTGCTGGCAGACAATGACAGTGAGAGGGAGTTTACAGAGCGTGGTAGACGAGTTTAAAGGTTTATGTAAAAGAAGGAAACTAAAGGTGAATGTTGGTAAAAGTAAGGTGATCGATCCTCTTTGAGAGGGCAGAGGTTGAAGTGATCAACCTTGAAACACCTTATAGGGTGAGGGTGCCTACTGGGACCAAGTGCAAGATAACTCTGGGAGGTCAGAGGATGAAGTGAAAGGATTTAGAAATTTAGGAACAGTGTTATGTAAATATTGGTGCCTATACAAGAGAGGCGAGAAATTATTCTTGGGGAGGTGAAAAATGAGTGGAAGCTTTAATAAAAGTACGTAAATACACCTGGTTATAAATTATTTATTTACTTACATTCGTATCAATTAGGAACATTAAAAATAAGTAACATTTTAATATTATGATGTAACACAAAAACAACTGAGTTAACATTATTGTATACTTTATTCGTATAGAATTCAATGGTTATTATCAAGTACTAAATGCTGAAAAATACTTACACAATAACTGAATAAGAATTATGAACCAGAATGCTCTTTATTAAATGAAGGAAATGGGAATACCTTTATATTACATGTGTCAAGTGTTGATACCACTATCACACTTCCATTTCCCCGGTATCTACCTAACAATTTAGAAACGGAGTCATATATATCAAGGCTCTCATTATCCGTCACGTGATAACAGCCTTGTAATATTCTGAATACTTTTAATAATAGCCTGTTGTATTGAATATAGTGAACACGTACTGTTTGGTAATTTACTATGAATCCCTCGGTATTTCATTTGTTTCTAGGTGGCTAATATGTTTATTTTGGCAGAAAATACTTGTGAGCAGAGGCCTGGGAGATTGCGTCTGACACCCACAGGCTTGTCAACGTTTTTTTTTTTTTGCACATCAATTAGAGACTGACGTTGACTCTATTCTCGTTAGCCCACATTTGTTTTAATACTCGAAGAGGATTATGAATTGGTTGACAACCACTAAACTGGTAAGGGTATTGAAGACTGAGTGTGGAAATATTCCCTCTCTAACATGTTGGCAGTCCTGATGACTTGAAGATGTGTAAGGTGGTGCAGTCGGTCAGTTCACGAGGCAATGTGTATATGGAGATTCACACTAATATCAACCTTGTAGGAGCAGACAGTAAAGACTAATATGGCATCTAATACAATGGTGTGAGTATTGGTAGAGTGTATATGGAAAGTCACACTAATTTCAACCTTATAGCAGTAGACAGTAAAGACCAATATGGCATCAAATACAACGGTGTGAGTATTGGGAAGGTGTTGTATGATAAGAAACACAGGATTTCAGACCTTAAATCGAATTCAATAAAGTTTAATTTTAAGAAATGCTGAAAATTTTTGCCAACTTCTTTATTACCATGTCCGATGAAACCCTAACTGTGCATCGCATGTATTACTTGATGGAACTATTACAATGTTTAAATGATTATAAACATTACTTCTCTTGAACTAATAACCAATATAACCTGTCATTAACGTTATTATGTTATGTGTGTGTATACTGGCTTATATATATATATATATATATATATATAATGTACAGAGAGAAGAGAGATACAGAGCAAATAATAATTTTTGCTACCAAGAGACAAATGACATACGAAGGAATTCATAGTAAAATACCAATAATTCAGCACAATAGGCAATATAAAGAGTATTCAGAATATTACAAGGCTGCTAGCACGTAAGGGACAAAGCGAGGATTGATATGACACTCCGTTTCTAAACTGTTAGGTAGATACGGGGGAAATGGAAGTGTGTGATAGTGGTATCAACACTTGACACATGTAATATAAAGGTATTCCCATTTGCTTCATTTAATAAAGAGCATTCTGGTTCATAATTCTTATTCAGTTATTGTGTAAGTATTTTTCAGCATTTAGTACTTGATAATAACCATTGAATTCTATACGAATAAAGTATACAATAATGTTAACTCAGTTGTTTTTGTGTTACATCATATTAAAAAGTTAATCTTACCTTTAATATTAATAATTGACACGAATGTCGGTAAATAAATAATTGATAATTGGGTGTATTTTCGTACATTTATTAAAGATTCTATTCATCTCTCTTCTGCCCAAGAATTATTTCTCACCTCTCTTGTATAGGCACCCCCCTACCCTCCTCAAATCCCTCTTCACTTCTCCCTCCCACCAGTGAATGGTTCGAGCCAGCAGAGTTCACTACTAGTGTTTCGGAGTTAATATCTCGGCCAACGTTGACAACGCTGGGTGGGCCTCGCGGGAGTGTGACCAGCTGTACAATACGCTCTCTAACGTTAGGGAGAATCATGAAGGCTAGAAGCGTGAGCATGGAAGTGAAATGGGAATTGAAATTATATACAGTATATATGTATCAGACATGGAACCGGGTAAAACAGTCTAGAGTAAGTGCGGTGGAGATGAATTACCAGAGAGGAACATAGGTGGCATAAGTGGGATGCCCGGACACAGTGATGATGTATGAGAGGTGTGATCTGAGTGAGAAGGCAGTTGGTACTGAATTTGTAGTAATTGAAGGGAAGTACATTGAGAGAATGAAAGACGAAGTTCATAAAGCTGTACGAGAATGAGGTGGAGGGAGTAGGAATGAGAGGCAGATCACTAGCCAGGTGGGTGAACAGAGTGGAGGAGTACTTGAAGTTGAGGGAGAGGAATGTGAAATTGTGAATGGAAGGGTAGGCTTGACCAAGCAAGGAGGGAGTGCTGGAACAGGGAGAAGTGGAGACTCGTTCTGCCGTGACCACACCCTCTGGAGGGGTGTCAGAGCTATAGATAAATAGAATTTAATTAATAGGGGTTTGGATTACTTGGAACTGTTCTTATGGCAAATTAACCTCCTGTTATTAAATTGTGACTATAATTGCTATGTGTCTGTACTCAAACAATAATTGGCAGGTGTTGGTGACGTGAGGATACGAGGGAGTAACAGGTGTTGACTGATGTTCCTCCAACTACCTGCCTGCCTTCAGTCTGTCTGCTGTGCTCAATGTTTGAGAATGTGGCTTGTGGTCACCATGATTCTTGCTGCAATCGTTGGTAAGAATGTGATTTAAAGTTTAATGTGATCAAATAGTTTATATAAATGGCCAGCAATAATGAGTATATCATTCCAAATTCACATGAATCATTAACAGATATTAATTTCATTTCAAGAAATCTAACCTATGTATAAGAATTATTCTAGAACCTGTCTGTTTCAGATGTGACCCTCGTATGGTTGGCGAGGAACATTATTGGACAAAGCATAAACATAGTCAAGTTTGGCAAGGAAATTCACGAATCTGTCATACACCACACAGATCTCAATGTTCCTGTATTTAGTCATACAAGTGAGACTGCAACATGGCCGTACAAGGTTGGTACTATTTTCACTTCATTTATTTAAAAGTAATTTGATTTAATTCCCATCAAAGGTGAAATTATTGGAATTCGTAACTTTTATATTATATTAACAGGATCAGCGAGTCCCTATGGTTTGGTACAATTTATTCACCCATACAATCACAATCTTTGTTTTAAGTCAGTTGTTGAAAATGCTCTTCAGTCTGTAAAAAAAAAAAAAAAAAAAAAAAAAAAAATCCATTTTGTTAACTGCTTGTTTAAGGCAATATGCAAATAGTGAACCCTTCCAATGACTTATATTTAGTTATTTATATTAAATTTAGTTTATTTTAGTTATTGATCAGTTGTTATTGTTAGTCAGTGAATAATGGTAGTTGTAGAATGGAATTTATTTACCTCCATGGGGTTCGAATCCCTCTATATACAGGAGGGTGTTTCAAAACTAGACCGACAAATTTTGAAGGGTTACATCTTGGCAAGAAATTGAAGAAATTATTTTAATAGACATTTTTTTTTAAATGTGTATGTGGAATAAGTTATTGAAGTTTAAATTAATTTAGCCTACACAACCAAATCCTGTGAAGGACGAACGAACACTTCAAATCCCCTCCCCCCCCCCCCCCTCTTTACACTCATTCCTCAACCCTAGCATCCCTCAGGCAATCGAAGGAGGTTATTGTGTTCGGACACCTACTTAGTTAGGCTTTGTCTTCTGTTTATCATTTCACAGCACAGAGTTAAACAAAGACGAAGTAGGTACAGTTGCCTAACGTTCCACCTGGGCCATCTCGCTGCGAGAGGCGAGTAACGTGGCTGGCAACAGTGTATATGTTTGTTCGTAAGGACGTGCTCGACGAAAGTTCGGATCATCAACACTCTTCTTTTGTAGTGTAGAGTTCATCCGATAAATAGTGGGGTTATAACTTGACATTATAAACGGTATTAGTTTCACTATTAATTTTCAGCATAAAAATTAAGATACCGGTGACTGACTGCTCTTTTAATTAACTTTTCTCCTGTCTTGGACCGTTTCTGTTAAACCTAACGAAATACCATTCTTGATCCGGGACATGATTAAATAAGGCAAGCCATATATCAGTACAACACTTGGTTATGGACAGTCATGAATTTTAACAGAATTAGATAATGAATAAAAAAATTAATTATCAGAACTCGTCAGACTGATATAAATTAAAACTACTTTAAAAAAATAGGACATGGAGATAAAAAATGGTTCGTTGTGACAGAGGGCAGCCACTTCACTTAACTTATCTTTTTTTTTTTTTTTCAGCTGACGGCAACTACGCATTTGTGTTGACGTTTTTCAATGTTCTAAGTCTCACAAATTCTCACAATTGCTGGTCAGCTTTGTGAACCTTAAAATAGATGTAATTGCTCTTTGTAATTATGTCAGTATGACAATGAAGCCGTATTATGTTTTGTATATCATGGGGGAACCAGTGAGACCAAACAAACAAACTCGCTCAGCGCAGGTGTAACATCTACCAAACCAGACCACCAGCTTAAAAAAAAAAAAAAAAAAAATCTACTAAAATACTGTACTATGTTATCTAATTATGAATTTAGTCATACAATTTTTGGCTTTGATCAGTGTGACCTGTGACACACAACAATAATTTTCTGTGCGACCATATTGATGCAGGTGGGTCAGGCAATGGGAGTCAAATTACTCCTGAAATATTTATCTCTCCATATAGACACATCTGTGGAAGTCAAGGGTAGAAACCTTCATCCATACTGACCACCTCATGTTTCATTGCCGTAATCGCTTTATTTAATGACTTACCATCGTAAACTAATAAAAAAAAATCGGTAATAAACTCGAAACACTTTATTAATTCTGTATTCAGATGGTCATTGACAGAGATAGTTCATATTTCAAAAGTTATCAAGCCGCACCCAACTCCATATTACCCTGCCATCGATGGGATGAAGGTTCACTTCAGAAGGAAAGTGTTGATGATCCGAACTTTTGCCGATCATGAACACAGGAACAAACATAAACACTGTTGCCATCACAGTTACCCACCTCTGGCAGCGGGGTGGCCCAGGCGGAACGTTGGCCAACTGTACGTGCTGTCTCTCATTGGACATATTTTATCAGTTTCTTATGCCTTCCAAAACATTAATTCCATTATGAATGAGTTTTACTTTGCATTGGCAGCTATTAACAAAATCAAATTCTTGTTTCTAGTTATTCAATTTTAGCCCTTTCTGCTATGAACCTAGCAAGTCCAATAACTTTCTTAACTAATGTATTTCCGTGTTTACGTACTTAGTTATTTTTAATTTCCGATCTGCTCGTCTATTTACTTGCAAAGTTTGTCGGTCTTGTTTTGGAACGTCTAGCTTGTATAATTATAGTCTAATACCACACACCTTTGACCATAATGCTCTTGCTTAAACATAGTTGCATTATTGATTAAAATTTCCTGGCAAATCATAATTTATACCAGTCATCTTCGTAGTTATATATTTTACTATAATTCATAACTCTTCCATTACTATACCAAGGTGTTCGCTAAGATAAGAGGGACCCCATGGGGATAAAGGAACTCCCTTGGGTAACTGAAGAAAGATTTACTCCTTATGATCCACGAGTTTAAGGTTAGATAGTAAGGCCCCGTCCAATACAAAAGTTTGGTAGGTGGGTGGCGGGAACTATTCCATCTGCTAAAATTACAAAAGAAGTTAGTGAAATAAGCCCTAAGCAGTACCCGATGTGGACGGGGCCTATAGGGGATGAAAGAAGACTGTCGGAAGGTATTTTGGATTTAATATAAGTATGGCATAAGAGGACAACAAAATGGTAATTGAGGGCCAGAACGGGGACTATAGAATACTCATTTGTGGTCATAATGCTCTGACCATTTTGCTGTCTTGGTAAGGATTAAGGTCAGGGTTAAGTGGGAATACTGTAGGAGGGATGAAGGGGGAACAAGAGGGAGGTGGCAAGTGGAAGATTGAATGACTGAGTATAGAGAGGAATATAAGAGGATGGGTGAGGTGCTGGAGGATGCAAGGCTGAGTATAGGGAAGGGAGTGGGAGTGAATGATGTGTATGAAATGTTTAAGACACTAGTAATAAGGACAGCAGCAGAGGTAGTGGGATACAAGACACAGAAGAGGGGCAAGAGAGGGAGTGCTTGGTGGTCAGAAGTGAAAGATGCAGTAGAGAAGAAAATGAAGGCATCTAGGAGAACATTACAGAGGATATAATGTATGTAAGAGTCAAGTGAAGAGGATAGTGAGAGAGTAAAGAAGAGTGGATGAGGAGTTTGGTAGGAAACCCAGTGAGAAGTTTAGAGAAAACAAGAAATTATTCTGGAAGGAGGTTAAAAGAGAAAGAGAAGGAAAGTCTGGTAGCGTGAGGATGAAAGGGAGGATGGAGTTACTGTGAGTGGAAGTGAAGAAGTGTGGAAGAGGCATTTTGATCGTTTGATTAATGAGGGGACGGGAGGGGAGGGGAGGAGGTGGTGACATGCATAGAGATGGAGGCAGGTGGTAGACGACAGGGTGTACAGGGAGAATTAGTAAGGGAAGAGGTTAGTAAAGTTGAAGATGGGAAAGGCACTGGGGGTGGATGTTGCTTATATGCTTGGAGGCAGGGAGAGGTGCTAGAGGATTGGTGGAGAGCAATAATAGTGCCTTTGTATAAGGGGAAGAGGAGCAAGGATGAGTGTGGTAGCTATAGGGCAGGGATTTTAAACCTTTTTCTCCCCACGTACCCTTTTGGGTATTTTGTCGGCTATCTACCCCCTTCCCTTTGTGATAGGTGGAAAAAAAACAGAAAACATTTCCTTGTGTATATTTGTAAATACTAAAGTAAATTAACTACATAACCGTCCTGCCATAACCAGTAATATAGTAAGCACAAGCAATTCCATTGAAAATTAAAGAAAAAATTCACTAATCTTTGACTGTGCTTGTGCAGTATAAATTCCATGGTAAAGGAAAGAGCTGAAAAAAACAAAACACTACGACTACGTTATCATTACATCTGCTGCAAAGGGAATTAATGAGATGGCTGGAATTGCTTTTTCTCAACTAGTCTAGTCAGCCGAGGAGCAGTTTCAGCTAAAGCACATCGAATGTCTGCTTCCACGTTCAGTCAAGATCTTAATTTTGAGTTTATGACCAGTAAGCTGGAAAACCCAGTAACAGCGAGCGAAGAGGCTCCTCTGCGACATGTGGATAGGACTTGCTTATTTCACACCAGAACCTAACTAAAGATTTTTCTCAGATATCGCAAGCACTAACGACCCGTGGGGAAGGGGGTACCCCCTGACTGACCCCTTGCGTACCCCAGGTTGAAAACCCCTGCTGTAGGGGAACAGTTAGTGAGGAGCAGGGAGGGTTCAGAAATGGTATAGAGGATGTGTGGACTAAAAGCAACAGTGGAGAAATATGTTGAGAAGGGTAGGAAGTTGTATGCTGCCGTTATGGTCTTGGCTATAGGGTTGATAGGAGAGCTATGACAGAGGTGTTGAGGATTTATGGTGTTGGGTGGGAGGGTGTCTTTGCTGAAAGGCATTGAGGCCTCTTATGCAGAGGCAAAGTCATGTGTGCCGGTAGAGGGTGATCCAAGTGAGTTTTAATATTAGTGTAGGACTGAGACAGGGGTGTGTTATGTCACCATGGCTGTTCAATATATATATGGATGGTTGTATGAGAGATAAAAGCCAAAGTGAATGGCCTGGGAGCGAAGTTGAGGCTGAATGAAGTAAATTGGTCCTTGGTAGCAATTTTATTTGTGGATGACAGTGTTGATGGCTGAGAGTAAAAGGGAGTTGCAGAGGGTGTGGTGGAAGAGTTTTAGTCTGTGTGTAAACGAAGGAAACTGAAGGTGAATGTGGGTAAAAGTAAGGTGATGGTATTTGAGAGAGCAGGAACTGTAGTGATTGACTTTGCCACACCTTACAGAGTTGGAGTACCAACTGGGACTAAATGTGAGATAACTCTAGGGAGAGAGGATGGAGGAAGTGAAGGAGTATAAGTACCTCGGTAGGGTTCTATGTAAATATGGAAGTATGGAAGGAGAAATTAGGGGGAGAGCAATGCGTGGTAGACGGTCATAGGATCACTGGGGAGGATTATGAAGGGTAGAAGTGTGAGTATGGAAGTGAAAAGGGGACTAAGAAATAGTATAATCCTGCCAACACCTACATATGCATCAGAGACATGGAGTAGTCTAGAATAGGTGCAGTGGAAATGAGTTATCGGAGGGGAGCATGAGAGAGTGCAGTGTAATACATTGATGTGGTTTGGACATGTAGAGAGAATGCAAGCTGAGGAGTTTGTAAAGGTGTATGAAAGTGAAGTTGTAGGACCTGGTATAAGAGAGTATGGCTTGACCAAGTAAGGAGGGAGTGTTGGAACAGGGAAAATGAGACATTTCTGGCATGGCCACCCCCTTGGAGGGAGTTCCCGGAGGGAACGAGGCGTCAGCTATAGATAGATGACTGGATAAAGGGGTTTAATGTACAGTTGCCCACACATGAAGCTGGTGCGCTTCGCTACTTGTGAGATAGCTACAAGAAGAAAAGTAAGCAAAAGTAATAGTTTGTTAACAAGCAGACAGTAATAATTTTACTGTCTGCCTGTCAACAAACATCTTTTTTCACTTTCCTTTATTTTGTAGCTACTTCAAGTAACGAGCCATACCAGCTTCATGTGTGGGCAACTGTACATAGTTGTTTGGAGGGATCATAGGTATGTAATACATTAGAAAATGTACATCATATTGCATTACATGCTTATGATCCTTATAAATAGTAGATGATGTTATTTTAGTTAACGTTCCATCAAGATTTGTCGCAATTCATATTTTGACAACTGTACTATTAAGTCTTTCAGTATAAAAATTAACAGGGTTTGAATTGGAATACTTAACTTTTCTAACAGCGTATATATTTAGGACAGTTGTTTTCTATAATTATTATCGGTATCTACTCAGCATTGACAGGGGTTGGTCACTTGAGGGAGGAACAGGTGTGTTGGATTGGTCTTCCTCTCACTGCATTAATTGCTAAGTATTTGGTCTATAATTTTACTAAAATTTTGAAGAATGCTTAATATTTAATGACTATCATGACTGTTATATTGATAATTTTACATGAATCACATAAGTTGTTCGCTTTTTTAAAAGAAATTTAATTTACAGATTTAAGATGAAACGCCTGAATGGTTTCTTGAAGTGAGACTACAACATGGCCCGTCTTGAATATTGATATAATGTCACCCACCAAATGTTATTTTCTGCAACTTATAACAAGAGCTTTGAGTCATATTAAAGTATTCAGGACTTGTTGAAAGTTAAATCGGGCATACAAGTGAACCAATAAAAACTTGTTAGTCTTGTTCAATGTAATAACTTTCTACAACCTTACTAATTTTATTTTTAACCCTTGCTGCCATGTAAGTGGACGTTAATACATGTATGGTCTGCTTCTCCAAGCATGTTGAACAAAACTGTTCAGTCGAAGCCACAAAAACTGGAGCGAGTGATTTTCTAAGTAATGTATGGGTACTGATCAAGGCATCTTGAAAACTGGTCTTCATCTTATATATACTTGGCAACTCTTACACTCCATCTGTAGTGGCCTGTATAGAAAAATAAAACACCCTTTATCGTTTACAACTGTATTTCATTTACACTTCACTTTCCTATATTTGTGGCCTACCGATTCCTCCAACCAAAATGAGCTTGATCCAATGAGGGATCAGTAGCCCTCCAAATAATCTGCAGAAACAATGTAGTGAATAAAGGAGAGAGATTCTTGGATGAACTGGATTGCTCATTGTCTTCCTCTGCTGGCCAATCTAACTTGGAAGCATGAAAAGAAAAAAATACCATTAGTATAGGATAGTGTAACTAAGTTTGGAGAAATCTTACTATTCACCACCTATGTATAGCCATTTAAGATATTAGGAAAACGCTTACATGGCTGGAAGCTATGAATCCCTTGCTACATCAATTCTAGACTGATGAAACGAACTTTTACAGTAGGCTGTAAAAGCTCAAGCCCCAAGTTAATAAGTTTAGATAATTAACATAGGCTAATCAATTAATCGTCCACCATTCAAAAAATTTAGGAGCGTGAAGCCCAGATTTCCATACCTTACATATCGACTGTATGGTTAACTATCTCTAATTTGAGGATGAAACAAGGACGCCCTAGGACACTAAAAGAGCATAAAAGCTATGGTGATCTATTCAACATTCACCTGTGCCCCAAGCTTACATATTTACTTTAAAGTAATGAGTGCTATCATGTAGTGGTGGTATTTGACTTCTTCCTAATTCCTACTCGTTACATAAGGGTGTGTCCTTGTCCTACATTTTTCGGTGCTTGATGGGGCTGTGGTCTGTATACAATATACATGGATACACTTGGATGACTACTCTATTGGTACAGTCATCGACATCAGTTTCAATACACATGGTAGACCCAAACTGCTGACTAATCCTTATTGTTTTGAATAGGGAGTAGCTGCTTTTAAAAAATTTGAAGATGTTATTTAACCTTTTTGATAGTTTCTCAGCCAACGAACAAATCTAGGGAAGGTATGAAACGTATACAATTAATTATCACCCCAATGTGCATAATTAGTGTTGGCCGTAACTGTACCGTACCGTCTGCAGTTTCCCGAGATACTACCAAAACTATTCGTCTAGTAAAAGAATTACCGTAATTTCCAATGTGTACAGTCGGCAGCAAAAATTCGCTTCATTTCCACCTGCTTAGTATGAGCCTAGTAATGCTGTAATACTATTTACGATACAGAGACGAAGGACATACTTTTCACATTGTAAATTACCCATGTTAGAATAGAAACCTGTTCAGAATTAAACTTTATCTGTTCATATTAACGTTATTAAGTACATGGGATGTTGCCGGCTATACAGTACCAATTAAGGATGTAATACAATGTTGGTAAATCTGGAGCAACCGATTCCTCCAAACTATTCCAAGCAACAGGCCACCATTATATTGGTTCATCTGGTCCCGTTTCCTAGCATAGTTAGAAGGAATCAATGAGCTCCAATGTACCAAAATCTCCTTAATTAAGCACAACTCGGTACAACAAAGAGACGAGAGCCTGACGTAGGAAGCACGTACACTACAAATCCACAAGCCCTATCCCACTTGAGTCAAAGCCCGAAATCTGAAGCAGGCGGTTTCTGGACGACTGCCCACCCAAATCATCACGAGGCCATATACACATTTCGAACTAATAAAGGCTGTCGTCTAGAAACCGCCTACTCCAGATCTCTCAGACTCTCTGGCTTATATTCAGGTGGGCTAGGGATTATGGATTGCTACTGTACATCCAATTAGATCTATTAAACACTAAAGTCAGAGAGTCTTGCAAATCTTTAGTCTACACTTTATATGGTCATTTTTGTTTCTCAAAATATGAACAACAAATTTCCATTTGAAACTGGTCTAACATAAATATCGCTACGTTACATAATGATGCTGTACTCGTCAATTATAAGTTATACCAACTTCCTCCAAATTTTGTATCCCCCCTCCTATATGCTTATCCAATTATAGCTTCATCTACATTATTCCTCGTACAATCTTAATTCACTTTCCTATCATCATTCAATCCCGAGCTATAGTGAATGAACCAAAGTCTATCAGCATACACATACCACGTATTCAGTTGATCCAAAGTTCCGTATAGAGTTGCACCAGTATGTCATCATCCGTAGATAGTAAGTCGATCCATATCAGTCTATACCACGACCACAACCACTCGCAATGCTGGGTTGGCCAATGACGAGCTGTAGGATGAAAAACTTTGTTAGTGCATTTGCTTAAATCCTGCAATAAGTTACTATACAACCTCTACCTGTGGTGTACATTTTACTATTAGGCCTCTATATGTCTTTACTATTAGGCCTCTATATGTCTTTACTATTAGGCCTCTATATGTCTTTACTATTAGGCCTCTATATGTCTTTAATTTAAGTGTAGGACAACGAAGTCGCAACTTGGACTTATGAACTACTGTAGTGTGCACAAGGGATCAGTATAAGAGGCGTAATTGCAATATGCCACTAATACGTTCAATATCAGCTAAAGGACCAACTAACCAAGTACAGTGGATATAAAAACTATCGGTGCACAATGTACAGTAGGCAAAAAAAAAGTATTAGAACCATATTTAAATTAACTAAAATTATCTGTAGGGGAGTTCCAATACTTTTTTTTGCCTACTGTACACAAAGCATTTTGGACCATAGTACGAAGGTCACTTAAATATTTGTGTCCCACGAACCACATGTTAATTGTTTAATTAAAGTTCGGGTGTTTGGATCATGAGCGGTCATATAATAAATATAATGCCAACTGTCGGCATCCCTTTGCTAACACATAGCATATGTCCTGTTTATAATTATCAAAATTGGTCATTTATCAAGGGAGGCAGAAGGTACCCGGGTATAAAGGTGGCATGTTTTCAGAACTTAGTGTCGTATCTCTCTGTATCCACCTTGCTGCTTTGTGGAGAATTGGTTGGTTATTGGGGCATATATCCGATAGACTTCGTAATGGTAATTAATGCAATGTAATTTTAGTAATAGTGTGTGTGTATGGGGTTGCATGTGGAAAAAGTGTACAGTTGGCTCCACTTCCGCGTTTACCATTTAGCGTTGCCAATGTTGAGCCACACAATAATTTGAATCCCGAACCACGTGTGATCAGGATGCGAATCACTATAGTCTCTACAGAGCGAGATGGAAAGAGGAGTAGCCCTGATATACGGTCGTGAACTCAACTCTGTTTTTCGAACGCTGCTCACTCCGAAACTTGGAATTGGTTCACTAACCCTGGCGTCTGAATGTCTGGCAGAGACATTATTCTCCATGAATTTATCTATGTAAAATAAAGTCCTGCCAAATTGCATAGATTGTATTTGTATACTAAACGTCAAATTATTTCTTTCCAGGTCCTGTTTACATAATTGCACTGATCACTATTGGCAACACGCGGAATAATGATGGTGGTGGTGAGACGGAGAGCGAGGTGGGAAGTGGAAGAGCGGAGTGAATGAATACTGTTAGGGGGAGAGGACAAGGCGAATGGAGTGAGTGAGAGCAGGGTGGCAGAGAAACGACAAAGTGATCATTGGCTAGTCTAAGAACCCTCACTACAAAACAGTATCCTTTGGTAACCAATAACACAAAGTAATCGGAAAATGTCTCGACTAAGGCCATTTTTTCTACACCGAGTAGGGGGTAGAAGGTTATATCTTTTAACATGGTTAATATATTAAATATGGTTTGGCGCCCCTGCGGACACCAGCCATTCTATTTTACTAATTCAACTGTTCTTTCTCCTCTCCCGTTTCCTTCATGGTTACTGTTCCTCCTCTCTATCTCTATCCTTCTCGTGTTATATGTTGTAGTCATCCAGCCCAGTGTGGTCCTCTTCATTTATTTAAGATGCTCAAACTCATCCATTATATTTGGATTACAAGCAGCACATGCATATACTTAAAGATGAACGTCACACCTTTATCTTCCATAATTAGGAGACACTGACTATGCTAAGGAAGAAAGCCGAACAATTGTGTTTAGTTGATAACGCCGTGTGTGGACGCTCACGTTGCAATACTGACAAGATTATTATATATCGGTGATAATTCATTAAATCGTTTATCATTCCCAGATAATTCTCACGTGCAATACTACAATTGTCGACCATAACAAAATTAGCAACAAAATAGCAACAACAAAATTGTAATGGTGAAGCGGGCGGTGCATGAACACAACTTTTATGGGTTATTATTCCCCATCCCATTCCTAGTATACCGGCAGGGTAAGAATTACTACATGACTCACAAATATAGCATCTACTGATCAATAATAAAATGGCATGTAAATCATATTGCTATATAAATTCTGTATTCATTATGCAATTTAGAGCAAATCACTTGGAACGTAACATTACAGGTAAATTTACTGTATATATCAGACGAATATTCAATAGCTTCAGGTGCTTACTGTAATAATTCTCTCCCTTTCCATTAATAATAATCGATCACTGTTGAAGCTTTCCCTCTCCAACTCGACCTTCTTTTCCACCTCACTCTGTGAGTGGTTCGGGATTCAGATTCTGGGTGGCTCGACACTGGGGGCGGATGCACGAAAGACCTTAGCGGCCGTTAAGTTACCTTAGCCGCCATTTTTGCCCTTAACTCACTATGGTGGTATGCACGAAACACCTTAGCGGCAATTGTGGCGGCCATCTTTAACCTTACGGCTAAGGGTGGTCGAGAGCACCCTTTAGACGACCGTAAGGTTGAGTAGTGGAGCGTTGTGCTGCCAACCTGCCCAAATTATCGTACAGTAATACCGAAATTATGGTACTTTCCTCAAAATTATGGTACGCTGTGCACATCAATTATGGTATTATTATTGTACTGTGCTAATCTTTACTAATAAGCAAATTTTTAATAACCAAGTTATATTATAGGCCTACTATAAAAGAGGAAAATCACATAGGTGCGTTTATTTGTTATTATTTTTAAATTATATCCTTGAATAGATGCTCTTTTCTTACCATAATTATTTATTTTGTATGTTCCGACATTGTATTGGTTTACTACAACTACCACCATTGTCCTACTACAACAACAAACATTACACAGGGAATGGTAAGTTTGGAAAATCATCTAAACGGGAATCATCACCAGCACATTCACTACTACCACAACTACAACCTTCACATAAATAGAGGAGAAAAGTAGACAGTAAGAGAGGAATTAAGGTGGTCAGAAATATCGGCATATTCTGGTTGTAATAGCTAGGCCTAGGCCCCTGTTATGAAGTCGGCAAATTCAAAGTTTCTCTTTCCTCCAAACTATGCTAGGAAACAAATTACCCTATAGCCTACATACTAAATCAACGTGTATTCTGGTGTGATGTGGACGAATGGTAGCCACCAGAAAATGTGTTCTTTTTTTTTCCATTCAGTTATCATAATCATGAGTTCTTCATCAGCTGCAGTATAATTTGCAATCTTGCAAGCTTAGTAGGAGGCTCTTCTACCATATTAAGTAATTAAATGACAAAATAAATACTTCTATACTCAAGAAATCTCACACAATGTTCACCTCCCACTTCACGCAATGAAAATGAGTCATTTGTTTGTTTTCTGTGATAAGCTGTCATCCCAACTGACTTCTGATTGGCTTATGTTGCCTAACGTGTCTATGAAGCTGCCCTCTCATTGGCCCAGAGAATGTCAGCTGGTGGTCCATAGTCGGAAGGGAATGGAACGAAACAAACATGGCCGACTGCTAAGATCACCTAAGGGAACACTAAGGTTGATGTTAAGGCCAATAGAGCATACAACCATAGCAGCAACCTTACCATCCCCTTAGTGAAACTGCCTAAGGTTACCTTAACGGTCACTCCGCTAAGGTCTTTCGTGCATCCGCCCCCTGGCTGGCAACACTAAGTGGTAAACGCGGAAATGGAGCCAACTGTACATTTGTTGTTGCGGTGGATACCAGGGGCCGGATACTCAAAACAATTTAGGAATTCCTATCTCAGTTAGGAATTCCTAACTTCCCCAGTCGAGCTAGGAACTCATACTCAAAGCAATATTGACACTGTGGGACGCCATTTTTATTGTTCCTAAATCGGTTGGATTTAGGAAGACCCCCAAGGCCTTCTAAGTGAGTTAGGAACTCCGTCACCGTAGAAAAGTTGTGAAAATTGATAGCGCGACCCTTGAAGTCACCAACACAAACGTGTTATTTTGTTGTTGTTGGAGAGGCAAGAGAGTGAAGAGACTAGTGCAGTGATGGAACTTTGGTTTGCCTACGAAAATAGGCGTCAGCTAAGGCGTGAGAGAGTCTACAGGGATATGCTAGACCCTCTACATCATAGTGATGAACACTTGCTGTGCTACTATAGATTTCCTCGGCATGAAATAATACATTTGTGCCAGGAACTGGAACCACACGTTGCTCGACCCACTAGAAGGTCTCATGCGATACCAACACGTACTCAAGTGTTAGTGACTCTGCGATTGTTGGCGAGTGGGACCTTCCAAAGTGTAATTGGGGATACAGCAGGAGTGACACAAGCAAGTGTGAGCAGAGTGGTGAACTCAGTGGTGCATATATTATCAGAAAAAGCAATGTTTTTTCAAGAAAAGGATTATATATATAGTATATATATAATACTATACTGCACTTTAATATAAGAGGAGCTCTTATTACGTGTTTACAATACACAGCTGATATGATTCTTCTTCCCCATTGGCTGGAAAAAAGCGGGAACTATTTGAAAGCTCCTTCCTGATTGGCTAAAGGACTTAGAAACTCAGAGAGGATTTAGGAACTCCTAAGTGTTAGGAAGGGTTTAGGAATTCCCCAGAATGTTTTGAGTATGGGCACTTAGGAAACGAGATAGGAGTTCCTAACCTGTTCCTACACTAGGCATTCCTAAGTGAGATAGGAAGGCTAATTTAGGAACTTTTTGAGTATCCGGCTTCAGACTACCTGTACAAGTTGCAGAGTGAGATTACAAACACTGTGACCTGCTTCGTGTACAGCTACGACAACTCGAAGTGTTCATTCAGAGGGAAGCATGATAATGCTGCCCGACAAGGACTTCATTAGGGCTCCTTGTACGTTTTGAACATATTGGCCCAGCTTGTAGTTCAAACCTTCCGAACCTGTTACAGCCAACCATGTCAGCACACCCACAAAATGAACACTTTATTAATGTTTTTCGGAATCTCTGACCCCCAATCATAGAGGTATAAAATACCCCCAATACACTGATACTTTCTATGTCCACTGTACTATATGGTATAAAAGTCTATTTCCTCAACAACCAGCCATATCCTACTATGACTGAATTCTCTGTAGTTCCAACAATAAAACACACAACGCCAAATATCCCCTTCTGTTTAGTCGTTTGTGTCTGACTGAGGAAACGAAATTTTGTTCACCATAGTAGGCCTACATGAAGTTTATTCGCATATACCTGTAATACTAAATATATGAAAGTCAAATTGATTTAGGATGATATGGATCCAAAGCCACAGCTAGGGTAGGCCTACAGTAATTAAATACTAGACCATAAACATGTCGGTGTGGCAGTCAATAACCTCGAGAATAATGTGCACATTTTACCTTGCTTTTGCCTTTTAAGAAAGTTCCATGAGGAAAGTTCCAAGTCATCCATTATACTATTATAGTGTCAAACTTTAAAGATTGCTTGAACAAGATTAATATAGAATGGAGTGGTAATTCACAATGACGTGAAGAGCAGCATGCTAAGAAAAACCCACTTTCAAAAGACATATTAAATACTTTTGGTCTATAAAAAGTGGGTTTTTCTTAGCAAGATTAATATACACTACAAAACGATGGTTATGACGAGTGAATAAGCTTAGCTACTTATTACGATCAAAAGTTGCAGGAAATTCCAAGAAAGATCCAATATGCTTACCAAGTAACGAAGCAACGGCGGGAGAAAACCAGCGAAGTGTTGACAGTGGAACACTCAAGACAGACTGACCGCTGGGTTGAGCAGCTGAAGAGTCAGTGAAGACCGTCGGCGTCATCGGCGTCAGCAGTGTTGCCAGGCACCGTAAACCTTTTCGACTAAGGAAATGGATACATGTATATTACTATTATGTATTGATTCAGTATACATGAAAGCTTCCAACTTCTAAGTGAAGTTATTTAGGAACATATAACAGAACAAAAATTTGCCTTTGTTTAATTTACATTTGAAGAAGTGTTTCAGAGAGAGTGTTGTGCCATTTTCTATGATGGTGGAGGAAAGGGAGGAGAAAGGAGGAAACACCACCACCCTCAACTCGTGGCTGATAATAATAATATCTACGTGCTCCATAGGTGGGAGGGATAGAGGTCAGCTTCAGTAGACTCCTACCTACAATGGGGGTAACATAAAGAGCAACCCTAAGTTTTCAGAGAAATTAAAGTATCTCTATGCTAATATTAAGATTCCTGCAAAACATCCATACTTGGAATAAGGTACAAGAAAAGAAGCTTCGAAACCTACACCACAAGCACACGCTTCCATATCTAGAGTTACCTAACAACATGGTGTCAAATATCAAGGCTCTCATCCCTCGCTTGATAGCAACTATAGCCAATGTCTAAGGAGTAATTTTTTTTTCCAAATACGTGTATTTTGTTTTAATTAAAATACAAATAAAAGACTTTGCACACATAAAGGCCTCCATAGACTATCAATCATGCCTGCGCAAACTGGGTGGTTGTGCAGGTATAACTGTCGTATGTGGGTGTGATTGATGGTTTACGCAAATGACTGAACAATATCCAACAAGCTTTTCGTCAATCACACGCTTGTACAGTGATGCATGATAATGTGTGGTGACTGCTCAATATTCTTGCTAGTGTGTGACAAATTTAAATGATTGCAGTCATCTAGTTTGCGCAGGCATAAATGATAGTCTATGGAGGCCTTAAGAAACAGGGTCCCTTAGAGCTGCTCTTTCCCACCCACTTCTTATATACACCTCCCGCACCACATGCAGTGCTGGGCGAATACTTGTCACTCCCCCATTGTTGCAAAATAACAAAAGATTGATGAATTTAACCTGTTATTGATCCCACAATTGAGAAATCACTAGCCCTCCAAATTCACCCGTAACATATGAACTAAATATCAAAGCAGACCTATCGTTTTGTTTATTCCACAGATGAGTAGTTTTTGTCCAGTGCAAGAAGACCTCTTTCGCACATCAACAGAGGTGGTGGGGTACAAGGCACAGGAGAGGGGCATGAGAGGGAGTACAGTCACTCATAAAAGTAAAGACACCCCCAGGCAAGACACCTTTTAACACGTGTAATATCGGTTCTGGTAACATTGTACCTGACGTCAGAGGTGGTGGTGGTGTGGGTGGTGTTTGGAGGAAGGTTGGTTTGCTCGAAACATTATCCCAACTCATGCTTTGTCTCATCTACCATTAGTTACAAATGTATCGTCAAATCAACTTCATCTCTCAAGCGCCATCACTGACGTCACGCACACTGTTACCAGAACCGATACCACAAGTATAAGAAGATGACTGGCATGGAGGGGTCTTAATTTTTATGAGTGACTGTACAAAGAGCCATAATTCCCTTTCCACCCTCTCGGCCCCTAAATGTAGATGTGACACCGTCGCACCTGAGATCTGTCAAACGTAGTGACCTGGGACTACTCTGTCCATACCTCTCTCTCTCTCTCTCTCTCTCTCTCTCTCTCTCTCATTATTATTAGATCGGATGGAGGGGCGGGATATATATATATATATATATATATATATATATATATATATATATATATATATATATATATATATATATATATAGAGAGAGAGAGAGAGAGAGAGAGAGAGAGAGAGAGAGAGTAGGATAATATATTAATTATTAAGGGAATGATTCTTCCTGCATTCCCTACTAACTTTCATCTTCCTCTCCCTCTCCTACCAAGGATAATAGACTATAGTCTATTATCCTTGTCTCCTACCCAAGGATGATAGACTATAAGCCTATCATCCTTGCTCCTACCTGTCGCTGCTTCATTAAACCTCTCTTTTCTTTCTTATTCCACGCCTTTCATCTTTCTTTCTTTCCTCATTCTTGTTCCCATTTCTTTCCCTTTCCTTTCTTCATCTGTTTCAATCTACCACTCATTTCTACCATCAGAGAGAAAGAAAATAGTATGGAAGGGTAAGGTGGTGAAAAGGAGAGGATGAGGTGTAGAGAGTGTTTCAAGTAATGGTCCCTTAGGGAGTTGGCGTAGTGGCTATAGTCAAACCAGCCTTACTTGATACTCGGGGTAGTGGCCTGGCCTGTCCCGCATTGCTGCCACATATACAGTCGACAGCCATAATATGATCTCTCTCGCTCGCTCATACTGTCATTGCTTGCCTTAATCACTATAAAATCATTAGTTGTTTTATGCTACTACTTGGTTTTATGAATAACTTTCGATTTGAAGATGGAACAACTACTTTGTATAACTTCCGGTACACGTGGCAACGCATATGGGTCGTGCTGCGTTGCCGTCTCAGTACCTTTGACACATGACACACCCAGGTCGCACCTACCTGCCTACCAATTGTCAGGTCTCGGGGTCAAGTACAGTAATTCATTCCTTGCCATACCATCACCATGGAATGTGCATCACCCTCCCGCTCTCCTGCTTTACACAGCCAAGCAAAGGAAATTATCTATAAAGTAAATAGATATTTTATAGAAGAAAAGGCCAATAGAGGACCTTTACTCCCACCCTCACAAGCACTCGTCCGGACAGCAAATGCCACAGGTGTCAGCATAGCCACAGTGAAAAGAATTTGCTGCAAAATCAACAAAGCCTGTGATACAGAAGAACAAAACGAACCAACATTCTCTTCACCAAAGAAAAGAATTCGTCTTGCGCGCCAAGACTTGTACCCCAGTGGTGGTGAGGAAACAAAGTCATAGGATGAGAAAAAAACTAAAGTATATTGAGACACAGACAGATAGAGAGACAGGCAGACAGACAGACGGGAGGGTGAGGTGAAGAGGGGGATTATAAGATTATAGGCGTGTGGCTGACCCCGGGATAGACGTGGCAATAGCGCAGCCAGGTCAAGCCACCACCCCGAGTATCAAGTAAGCCTGGTTTGACTTTAGCGAAGAAAGTGAACACATCACTCATAATTTTTTATTCTCACATTTTCACTCATCAGTTTATAATAGAAACATGAAAGGAAAGGGGACATAAGACATACTGTGAGCGAGAGAATATGAGATGGGAAAAAGGGGATGAAAGTGTATGACCAAGAAAGACACGTGTTTTCGTGTGTGTGAGAGAGGAAGGGAAGTAGGGAATGAAGGAAGAAATCCCTCCCCCTCTCTCTGGTTGCGTTGATTGTTGAAGGAATTAATAGGAGACTGTGGACAGCTACAGGTTCAACATTGGAGTGTGAATATGCACTCCAGTATGCATCATGTTAGCCACACACACTTGTGTTTTCATGTGTGTGCGTGTGTGTGTGACGCACATGGAGCTATACTACCTCCATGGTGACGCACAAATCATATGGTGACCACTGCACCTGGACCTGACTAATCTCTCATTACCCTCCCGCTTATCGTCGTTTGCATATTTCTGTTTTTTGTCATACACTTTCATCCATTATTCCCCATCTCATATTATAAAATATAAGAAAGAAAGATATATGCAATGAAGGGAAAGCGGGAAGGTAGCGAGAAATAAGTCAGGTCTTGTGTTTACAGGGCCCTGGGTGTGTGTTCATCTGTGTGTCTTGTGTGACGGTAACCACCTCTCTCTCTCTCTCTCTCTCTCTCTCTCTCTCTCTCTCTCTCTCTCTCTCAGATAGTTAGTTGAAACAAACAATATGCATTTCAAAAGTGTGGTGAGGGCACGGGAGCAGAAGAGATTCGGGTTGGGAATGGGGAAGTAAAAGAGAGATGAGAGAGAAATTACGTATATGAGGAAAGTAAAGAAAGGAAAGGCTGGGACAGAAAACAGGTGTAGGAAAGGAGGGGAGGAGGGCTACTCCTTAGGTCTGCCGTGCAGGCCCGTGCTTATCATTATAGATAGGAAAGGAAGGGAGGAAGAAGAGATGAAGGAAGGAGATGGTAGAATTTCAGTTCCTCTATTGTGACTCACGCACTTTAAACTCTTTTCCTTCTTCCCTTCTGAATGAATGAGAGATAACTGGGATAGGAGAAAGACTGAGATTATTAGATAGATAGATAAACAGATGAATTAGAGAGACAAGGAGAGTACACATAGGAAAGTAAGAAAGAAAGGAAGGGAGGGAAAAGGTAGTGAGAGAGGAGTGAGGTCGAGGTTTGACAGGTCAGAGGAGCGACGTTGTCACTTCTACACTTACCCACATAGAGGGTGGAAAGGGAATTATGGCCGCGACTGTACATGGTGGTCAAAAGAAGTGAAAGATGCAGTAGAGATGAAAATGAAGGCATTTAGGAGAACACTGAAGAGGAAAAAACTATAACTACACTTAACAATGATTCAAAATCCATTCTCTTATTATATTTTTCTTTATTATATCCATCAGTAAGGTTTTTCAAAACATCTTATTAATTCACAATCATTTACCAATCATTACCATTTTATATATATTTTTAAAGGGGCCATTTTTTTCCATATTAATATACAACTATGCCTATGCTATTTTTTTTTTTTTCCAAACACTTATTTCAGGACACTGAAAAAATAAGAACTGATAAAAGATAATGTCTGATAGGTTTTACTTTATCAGACGATACACAACCTTTGTTAACCAAACTAGTTTTCCCAAAACTTAGTTCGGGATTCCCACCCAATTTTTAACATTCATGGCTTGTTATAATCAGTACAAAATCCCTTCCAAATATTATAAATTTACGTGTTTCCCACCACTCAGACCCCCGATTACCAACGCTTTCGGTAATTCTGGATAAGAGTTCCACCTGTTTTTTTTTTTTTTTTAGTTTTTTTTTTAAGTTTTTCCTGCTGTTCTGCCGAAAGTAAGTGCAATCGCCAATTACATTCATTACACACGAACACACTACATTGTCCCCTACTGAAATATACATAAATTGTAAATATTTGCCGCGTGGAACTCTCATACAGTTTTTCCAAGAAATATCTTAACAAACTAAAGAGCCAGCCGATACCATTCCATCGTATACACGATGAATGTTCTTGAATATGGCCCTTTACTTCACATTGAGGAGGAGGAGGATATAAGAGTTGGGAAAATTCAGGCGGAACTGTTCTTCAGAATTACCGTGATGGCAAAAATTCTAACTTCTAACCTAAATATTATTATTATTATTATTATTAACTTACTACTACCACCGCTACTATAATAAATAACAAACAATAAAGGTCAATAAATACAAAATAAATAAATAGAATAAAATCCAATACTTACGAAACACAAATAAATTATCTTCACTCAATTTTGGAGGGACATATTTTGGGGGGGACATTTTGGGGGGACCTTTCTTTGGAGGCCGAATTTTGGGGGCAAACAATTTTTGGTACATTTTTGTTTGGGGGTGGGGCCATTTTGGGGGATACCTTTGATACCTTTGAAGAGTTCAGCCTTTTATTGGCAGAGCTGAGGTGGACCTCCACTCTTTCCAGTGTCAAGCAACTCCTCTCTTCTTGACTCTTTGACGACTTCAGATAGAGTATTAGAACTTTAGAAGTGGAGCTAACGTAGCCTGAAGTTGGTGGCCGGTCAGGGTCCAGGGATGCTGGCCAGCAATTTGTCGAGATGAGACTTGAAGGTGTCAGTGGTGGTGTTGGTCAAGTCTCTTATTTTCCCTGGGAGGCAATTGAACAATCGAACTCCCATGTGGGTAAAGCTGTTATGGATGAGTGTCTTGGTTCTTTGAGATGAGGCCTCTGTGCCTTGCACTAGACTCAAGTCTTCCTCTCCTGGGATTTTTATTTACTACAAATCCTACATTTGGTGCCAGATTCTCAATTATTTTCCAGATGTAAATTATGTTGTACCTTTCTTGCCTTCTTTGTAGAGAGTAGATGTTTAGTTTCTCCTGCCTCTCCCAATAGCTGCGATGTTGGGTACCATTGATCCTGCTGGTGAAGGTTTTCTGAGGTGCCTCAAGCTTGATGATGTCTGTGATCTTGTGTGGAGACCACAGCTGGCAGCAGTACTCCAGCTTAGGTCGCACCAGAGTTTTCCACATTAACAGCATACATGCCTCCCCTCTTGCCTGAAAAGTTCTCAGTATCCAACCACTCATATGTTGTGCTGTCTGGGTTCCGTTTTTGCTCATGAAGATTCCCAGATCTTTCACGTGGTGGCTTTCTGCCAGAATAGTGTTTTGGCAGTGATACTCAGTTGAAGACTGAATATGGTCGTTTCTACCATACCTCAAGAGCTCAAATTTGTCATTGTTCAGAGCTATGTTGTTTCTTTGTACCCATAATATCATTCTAGTTAGGTCTTCTTGAAGGAGGTCTACATCGTTCTGGGACTGTATTTGTTTCTTGATCCTTGTGTCATCCGCAAAGGATGTGGCCGTGGAATGTTTCAAGTCGGCATCTATGTCAGAGATTATAGTGAGGAAGAGCACGGGTCCCAGAAGTGAGCCTTGTGGTACTCCACTGATTACTCTGCTCGGGGGTGACTTGACTCCATTTACCATTACACTCTGGTGCCTGTAAGAGAGGTAGTTTTGGATCCACCTTCCCACTTGGCCCGATATACCGTGTTCTTTCATCTTATGTAGGAGAATGCCGTGATCTACTTTGTCGAATGCCTTAGCAAAGTCCAAGTAGATCACGTCTGCATTTGTCTCTCCACTGTATACAGTTTAGTATGGTTTCATAATGCTGGAGGAGTTGTGATAAGCAAGACCGCCCAACGCGAGAGCCATGCTGGCCTGTGTTGAAGGTCTGTTTGTTCTCGAGGATCTTCACCACTTCTCTTTTAATTATCTTTTCAGATATTTTGATGAGGTGTGATGTGAGGGCTACTGGCCTGTATTTACTTGCTAGGCCTTTGCTTCCTCCTTTGTGTATGAGGGTTACCATTCCTTGTTTTAGTTTGCTGGTAATTAAGCCAGTAAGGAGGGACTTTGACCATAATATTTTCAGAGGCCTTGCAAGTTGGTTTTTGCAGTTCTTCAGCAGCAAGGCATTAAAGCCATCTGGTCCTGCCGCTGCATTTGGGGTTATGTTGTCTATAGTCCATACAATGTCCTCCTCCCAAGATATCTACGGAGTGTAGGTGACCCTCGTCAGGTAGCTGAAAAGCCCTGAAGAAGTCATCGGGATCTTGAACTTCCTTTTGGGGGTCTGGTTGACTGTAGACACTGTCATATTGTCTTTGTAAAATTTGTGCAATTTTGGGGGGTTCTTTTAGTATTCCGTCCTCTCCCAACAATGGTCCCACTGATGTAGCCAGGTTCCTTTTTTGTTTTGCAAATGAAAAAAGTATTTAGGATTTACTTTGATGTTCTCTATTGCCATTAATTCTTGTCGTGTCTGCTATTCTTTATGGGAGAGGAGAATTCTCTGTTCTAGTTCCTGAAGTTTCTCTCGGATCTTGGTCGCTGCTGGATTGTATGTTGTGTTCTTTAGCTTACTTATGAGGTTTGCTCTTTTCTTCATTAGCACTTTTCTGTCTTGCGGTATTTGGGATTTTTTCTTGTGCGTCCTTCTTCTTGGAATGCATTATAGGCATAATTTTTGGCATATGTGGTCAAAGGTCTCGTGTATGCCATCTATGCTTGTACTAGCAAGGGCTTCCTCCCAGTCCACTAGGCTGAATTTGTCTCTTACTTTGTCCCAGTCTATATATGGGGAATGGAAATTTAAATAATTAAGGGGGGAACCCCATACATCTGGCATGTTGACTGGACTTGATTTAAATGAGTTCCCCAGAGTGGTTCTTGCTAGTATTAGCTTGTGGTCTGACATTACCGTATCTTCTGTTTCATATGAGTGTATGAGGAGGGGGTCATGGCTGATGATGAGGTCTAGAGTGTTATTTCCTTTTGTAGGTTCGGTGATATGTTGCCACAGATAGTTGTCCTCAATCAGATTAATGAGGCTCTCTGCTTGGAGCTTCTCGTCTCGTGTGCAGGTTCCACTGGTGCTCCCATATTGCCAGTTGATATGATGTATGTTGAAATCCCCTGTGATTAGCATATTGCATAAGGGATCTGGTGGGTTCCTCAGAATGCTGTTTAGCCTGGAAATTATCTCGGCAAATTTTTCTTCATTGGTATCTAGTGGTCTATATATAATGGTTACAACCGAATTTATAGATTTTATGTATAAGGCTAGCATCTCTGTGTAGTCATTGGAGAAATTGTGCAGTATTTCTGTTCCTGCTGCCAAGTCATTTCTAATATATATTGCAACTCCTCCATGAGTTCTTGATTGCCTTTCAGTTCTAAAGATGGTGTACTGATCTATTTGTACTTCTGCATCCAGGTGATTTTGTGTCAGATTCATTTCTGTAAAGGTCATGAACATAAATTTACTTTGCGCTGCTGTTTCCTTTAGCATTGGGACCTTAGATTGATTTGATTTAGGATATAGACCCCTTATATTTCCAGTATAGAAGCAGTTTAGTAGAGGGGGCAGTGACCCCCTCGTGCCCGCTCCACCTGGTACATTCTCTCCATCAGTCGGGTTAGTAATTCCTGAGAGTGTTTTTCTCGATCTAGGAACCTCTCCATCATGCCTAATAAAAAAATGTGAGCCGCCTGCTGTACCTGGTATTTCCTGTGCTTTATAGTACTGGAGGTCAGCAGGTGTTCCTCGTTTTCTTCTCTTCTTGTGGCAATTGCAGGTTTTTTGATGGGTGGAAGAAAAGAGGCCCCATGGGTCTGTTGCTGGGCCCTAACTTCTGTTCCTTGAGGGGGTGTCAGAGGAGTACGCTTGGTACCCTTTAGGTGGGGGAAATTGCAATCTGTGTGGCTGCACTCCCTTTTGTGTAGCGAATTTCTGCATACCCGGGGGTGGTACTGTTTGCATTTCCAGCCTAGTGTGCATCTAATCTCCTTATCGAGCCCATGTTTCATAAACTTGTTGCACCACTTAGGATGTGTTTTCTTACAACCTTTTCCAGCTATGCTATATCGACATGTATTTTTTTGTAAAAATCTACATATGTTTTTCCATTCCACCTCACTGTTGTTGTCTGGTGGAGTCGAGACTGTCTGACTGGTTCTGTGTTGGTTTCCCTCGATGAGAGTTTCCTGAGAACTGTGCTGCTGTGCTGGCAAAGTGCGGGCAAAGTATAGTAATTGGAATAATGGTAGGCCAGTACACAGATAATGAATCCAAGATTTACACTCTTTACATTGAATGGTGAATATCATTTCAGTCCTGGTTCCACATGTTTCACACTGAGCGTGCGCAGTGTTGCCAGATCTACTGAAATTTTAATGGATCTCCCGAAATCATGAAAATTGTATGGATTCTACTGAAATTCCATAATTTCTCCTGAAAATCTACCGAAATTCCATAATTTCTCCCGAAAATCTACCGAAATTCCATTTCTGTGACCATATGAAGTCCATAAACCCAAACCTAATGCTTTTTTTTTTTGCGAGTAAGTGATATGTCGGTACTGGCTGGACTTGAATCTTCGACCTCCCGCATAGAAGATTCGGCCATCACCATGATCACCAAGCCATTTTCATCTTTCAAATTCCTCATTACACGCATGCCAGTGGCCCATTTGTAGCCTATATTTTATTGCCTGTTTGTTACTATGATAAGTTGAGTGTGTTTTTCAATAAAAAGTTTGTGTTTTCATCAATTTAATCTTTATTTAACCCACGAATTATTATAAGTACCATAAAATGAAAGAAAATCATTATAATTCCTTGATAGGAGAATCTACCGAAATTCCACTAGGGTCTACTGAAATTTTGGGTCAGAATCTCACGAAATTTCACTAGTACAATCTGGCAACACTGAGCGTGCATGTTGTTTACATCCTTGTCCGTCGTTAAGTTTTCTCGTCTTATTTATTGCATCCACTGTTAAATATAGGTACTGGCCAGACACAGTCCTACCTATTATTCCCCACTCTCACTTAGGGTAGGCAGAGTCGGGGAACATAGATTGCAAGGGTAGAATATCCGGAATAATCAGCTCACCAACACACGTCTACACGCTATATAATCATGTAAACATGTAAAATTATAGCTAATTAGCTATGGTCGATGGCTCGATGCTCTCATTACATGTTACGTAAATAATAAAAGTTTATTAGGAGTTGTATACTTACCTCTCATTTTGTTTTGTGTGTGTTTTTGTGCATGTAGCAAACCACGTTATAGGTGTGTGCATCATTGTTGTGGGAAAATCATGGGTGTGTCAGCTTAACATTATACTGTATTACAAGTTATTAGTATGTGTGCAACCGTCTCTCTCTCTCTCTCTCTAAATAAAGGCAAATCCCAGCTTATTATTTTGTTACTGGCACTTGGCAGAGCACCTCAATCATTGTATATATATACCTTTAAAATACAGATAAAAAGGAAGTTTATGATCCCACCTGCACTGAACACACACCCTGGTTGCCTTTTGGAACTTTGTTTGAGGGGGGGGGGATTTTGACTCTGATATGGACAAATAAACCTTACAAAACCATTATTAACTCATATATATATCACTGATGAGTTATTCATCTTGTAGTTGTTGTTTATTATTCATTTGTTGTTTATTATGAAGAACGTGTTGTTTTAGCCTTTTCATCGGCACCACATGTCAATGGCACCTTATCTAACAAAAGTTTTACCGTTTTTATAGTTTTTTTCCAGTTTACTATCATTATCAGATAAAAGTGCTCCTATTTTTATTTTCCTTGTCTTGTTGTGAAGGTACCCTGACGTTATGGTGTATAAGGCCTGCATGATAGCTTCTGATTCCTCCTGACTATGCCACGAAACAAGCTCCTTTGATGTAGGTGGTGTTTCGTGACAATGTTGGAAGGACTCGCTAACCTCCAAGTTTCTGACCACATCACGGGGGTCCTTAAGGGGAGAGTAGTTGGGATCCATAAAACACACCCACTGTTACTGCTTCAGAAGTGGTCAAAATTAATTCATGAACCCGGAGAGTCAAAGCTATAATTCAGAATTATAAAGGAAATAATTAGCCTACATATTTTTTTCATTAAAACTTTCAGTAGTAATGATGGATCAAATGGCCTTAATTTGGTTATCTCTAAAACATATTAAAAGTATGTTGTACAATTTTGAGACACATTTTCCCACTAGTATATATATATATATATATATATATATATATATATATATATATATATATATATATATATATATATATATATGAGCAATTAAGCTCCCGAAAGTGTCAAGAATAATATTTAGCACATGCAGAAGCCGAATTTCACAGCTATTTATACCTCATTATGCATCGTTTCGTCTTTTTTGTCGTTGGTACAATATATCTCCGAGAATAGTTTTAAAGGGATAGTTCACTGTTGATAAATCTGGAGCTACTGATTTCTCCAAACTATTCCAAGCAACAGGACACCATTATTTTTGCTAATCTGATCCTGTTTCCTGATATAGTTTGGAGGAATAAAGGTGCTCTAATGTGCCATAAATGTAGTACCGGTACCCCCTTAACAATGCTCATGTAAATCAAACTATACATACTTCCCTCACCTCAACGTACTCATCCCTCAAATCGTCCTCTTCCATCTTTCACTTCTCACACTGTACTTCCTTGTCCTCCTTAACGCAGATCGAGCTACCCCCTCCCCATTTGGCCTCCATCTCCACCCACCCATAAACACGTCACATACAGAAATCGTATCCTTATTATAAATATATAGAAACCTTTACACTCTAATGGCACTCCACATATGCCTAATGTAAAGGAACACATGCTTATTGGAAATCGGTGCGTGTAGGCTATGTGTGTAACACCTAACAATTATTTCAGCCACCCTTGGTCACCCAAGTGTCTGACACACCTGTGAAAAAAAAGGTAGGTGTTTATTTGCACATCCGTGAAAAACTGTGAGATATCACGGTGTATAGGGTTATTTGCTCGAATATTTTATACCTTCCTTTGTCTAAGTTATGTCTCCTAATAACAGCGTGCGGCGATTCTTGCACCTCCACGGATGGTGGATCTGCCTCACAGGAGGGGCATATATATATATATATATATATATGGATCTATAGTACAGTATATCAAAATATATACTTCTAATAAGGATAGGTATATATTTATATGGAAAATTTCAAAGGGGGCAGTTAACAGCCCTCCCTACTCTCTGAATGCCCAGAAACCCTTAACCTTTTTTATAAACAATGACTGATGACATGTGCTGTTTTCTCTGGTAACCACCAAACTATATCATTTCGTTGGAGGAGGCAGGCACTACTAACTTTTTTACAAACTATAAAAACTATATCAAACCATGCCTATAACCAACAGCCATGTTAAAAAATCTGATATCGTGGTATACTAAACACTTATGTACACTCATCATTGAAGCCACTTGACATGGGAAGGTAGTTTTTTTTTTTTTTTTAACTTCATGAATCATTCTGTCTGACTTTCACCTTCAATTAAATTAAATCGTCATTATTTATATATTACTATGAAGTATCTTGTTTGCTTGGAATATGCATGCATAATTATTGACTATCCTCCCCCAACTACATAGTAAGTATACTTACTTCACCTCTTGTCTGCTGGCTTTTATTAAAGTTCTCTTACCTCACGTTCAAAATGGCGATATCTGAGATCCGACCCGAAGGTTTATATCATGGACGGCAGCACTGATACCTCCACACGCGTCTCTCCAGCTAGGCACACCAGTCATTCCTTCTGCACTTCATCCTCTACAAAATACGAGGTAAAGGTTAATTCGTGCTTGGTTTGGAGTAGGGAACAACACCGTATGAGAACTGAGGAGGACCGAGCCTTTGTCGACGGCGTTTCGCTAGTGCTTCTTCAGATCGATGGCCTTTGTTGACCTGAAGAAGTATGAGCGAAGTATCGTCAATAAAGTCTCCTCCTCCTCAGAGCAAGACCAAATGGGAGGTACTTATTAACATCCATCACCTGGAATGGAGGAAACGTGGTCTCTAGGGAATAGATGGAGGAAATGTGGGGGTAGATGGGGATAGGTGATTGCCAGAAACTTCCCAAATACTGGACACCAAGTCTAATTTCATCCCTATTGTATGCAAAACCTGTTACAATTGCACATCAATTCGAACAGTTAAGATGACTGCTAAGCTTTTCATTTTACTTTACCTTGACAAGGCCGCAATATGAAAAAAAATAAACATGAAGTATAAGCATCAGCAACTCACTTGAGCAGTTACCAGTTACTATTTTGTGTTTATTTTGGCTACATGGCAGTATGTCCGTGTGATTTTTCATTAAAAACTAAGCATTGTACTACACAAGGCCAAGAGATATATATCTTGGCCTTGGTACTACACACACACACAGATACACTCACAAAGAGAAAGAGGTCAGGATTCTGTATCGGTGGGGAAGACATGAAATTTTATGTTGCAAGCCTTTCTTCATACTGAATCACACCCAAACACTGCACATGCAGTTGCATGGCATTTTCACACTGGGCACTTGGTGGACACTATAGAGAGATGACCTGTATCACCTTTGACCTACTGTCAACCGACTAGAAAATGAGCCTGTTTATCACTGTCTGGCAACTTGTTCTGTGGTGTATCCTCGCCGTGACGTCATACGCGAGCGGGACACATTTTTGCCCTTGTATGACAAGAGTCACAAGGCCTTTTAGTCTTATTGGTCTTGCCTCAGAGTACGGTGTCTCCTACGAAGCTATATAGTATTTAAAATTTTAAGGGTTAGATCTGCACTGTTGTAATTCATACCTAATGGCTGATGCCACCATTATAGAGACTGTTCTCACTCCAAAAAGTATTAAAGTAATAAAGCTATTAACTGTGTCTAACACTGATCTATAATTAATGTCTATCTATAGAAGACTATGCAAGTACAGTACGTCCCTCTTGTATTTAACTTGTTTGACTTCTTCTGATTCCACAGACCCACGCTGGTCACAGCTAGAAAACATTATACTGTAGAAATGAGGTCAACAAGAGAATTGTGCACGGCTGTCAGAAGGGGTGTGACAGCAATTAGACAAGTGGCAGCTACCAGAGGCACACATGTAAAAAGCAGTAACGATGGGACACAACAAACTAGGAACAGTATGGCGGGAAGCAGGTTTGTGACAAGAAGTAGCAGTGGTTTAGCAGGAAGTAGTAGCAGTAGCATTCAAACCACAACCGATGATGTGCCATACAGTATTTACAGTCGACCTGTCTCCACTCATCCTGACACTCGGCATACTCAATCAACCACTTCTCTCTCACAGTGAGTATCCATATGTCCAATTAATAATAATAATAATAATAATAATAACAGTGCTGATAATGGTCATAAAAATAACACGTGCATGTCGGGTCTAAGGTTTACTTTTATCAGGTGGGTTGATTGTGAGAAGAAGTGGCTGTTCCCAGCGGACAATCGATTCATGGAAATGTATAACACAGTAAAGAATGGAGGCTATGGCCAGGGGGTGAGAATTACATACAAGTCTAAGGTTCCCGTCACACCACAAATGGTGGAAACAGCACTCCACTGTTTGACAAGGTACGTGGGTTGAAGGGTTAACACGTAATCTTTTAAGGGGCTTGGCACACCTTTGGTCCCAACCAATCCTTTTCAGTTCTTCAACAATCCCTCCGTTCCTTCTATTTTCCCACTGGTTAGGGCTGGTTCTATCCAGAAAGGAGGAATTTGGCATCCTCTGTCTGTCTCTCTTACTATTTCTCATTCCTTCTGGGTAGCTGGCGAGATCGCCCAATTGGTTGACAACAGGGGAGGCTAATGTTTATGGGTTCGTTAGCTCGGGGGTACAGTCAGTGGCAAAAGTCGTGTTACCTCACTTAGCGTTTCTTGAAGGATAACAGTCATAAAGGATAATCATCGAACCAACACATTCACCATACAAAATTACAATATCCAGGGGGCAAATTAATAAATTACTCTGGGTTTTCTTTTTACGAGCCTGTGAAGCTTATATTCCATACTATACTTCATGACTTGACAGATGTGGCGACACGACTTTTGCCGTCGACTATACATGACAGTAAGCCAGTTGTCCCCTCTTCTGTTGTCTTCGAAGAAACAGATCTCACAAATTCCCTGGCTCTCTTTAATTTAAGGGTCCGAGCATCTGCGACTGCACGGCTTCTGTCAACCAGAGTTACCAGCAGACTCGGGACTGCTCGGGCAGACAGTTTGCTAGGGAACAACAACAACAACAAATAACAATAACATTGATAATAAAAACTGCAATCAATGCAAGTTTCATGTCTGAACACAGGCTAGTAGTTTTAAATGCATTAAGAGATGAGTGGATTACTGCAGGAGTTGTGTAGGAGAAGAAGTAGGTTAATCAAGATTTGGTAGATTTTGAACAAGATGATTTCACTAAACATATAGTTTCCAAAAACCGTGTGCAAGCAGTACTTAGCCTACTCAGTCTTTCGCACAGCTAGTCTGAGGGAATCGGCAGCCTCTAAAATGTGTCGAAAGTATAATTATATTGTCTCAATTACAGCCATTTCCTTTCCTCTCCGTCCTTCTTATTCCATTCAGGATTGCATCGTTCAGATTGAAGCGGGTGACTTCTATATATCTGAAATAGAGGCTCCTCACTGCATGAATGCCAAAGTTGAAGGAGTATTATTTATTGCCCTCTAATTAATATACTTCAAAGTCAAAAGTTTAATAATTATTTTCTCTGCAGAAAAGCCAATTCCTTCCGAACCTGCCTCCAATACCGAGGGGACGAGTTATGGGTGGTCGAGTTGATGAAGCCTGACCTCGACTTCAAGGTGATTAATTACACTTTTTGTACATTAGAACGCCTTGATTTCTCCATAGTAAGCCAGGAAACAGGACCAAACTAACAATAATAATGGCGTCCTGTTGCCTGGAATAGTGTAGAGGAATCAGTTGCTCCAGATTTACCAACACTAATTTCCAAAGAATATAATAATTATACGGTTGACCGCAGGAATTCTTACACAGGCTATATGGAAAGAGAGGGCATTATTCTGCAAGTAGCCTACTGCAATGAATGGTCCACCAAGGGACTCGGTGACTGCAAAACAACAAACCTAATAGAAATGTTGTATTGCAGTTACGTAGTCTTACAGTTTATGTATATTTTAAACCCTTGAAAACAGCGTATGTACAAATTTTGTGGCCAAGTACCGTACATACAACCAAACAAAATAATAAAAAAGTCACACGACATCCTTACCCAACAGCGCCAAACCATACATTGATTTGACAGAATGGTTAACGAACAATACTATAATGTGGAAGTGCTTTTACTTGACGACGCTTCTGGCTAGCACAGTGCTAGAATCTGCGGCTGCAATTCTGCGGCCCAGCGTTCGATCCTTGCTCGGGACACGATAAAAATCTTTCACTGATCCCAGAGGATACCACCCCTGTGAGCAAGGGGTGGGGGGTTTGAGTCAGCTGTCTGAGGTCTTCCTGCTTACGCAGCCATAGCCGAGGCTGACTCGGGTCTCACGTGGGTGGAGAGGTCTCTGGGCCACTCATCATCCTTGTGATGTGTGCTATAGTTGTATTTCATACACACAGTGTGTGCTACACTCTGTCCTATTGGCGGACCTTCAGGTCATTAAAGGCAGGAAGGAAAATGTCAATCAATATAGGCTACTCATATGGTGTTGGTCTTTAAGGGGAGATTCTTTTGTAGGTGAATTGGAAGGTCTCTGATTCCTCCATACTGCCACGAAACAGATCCTATATTAGTACCACTGAGGGTGTCTGTTTTCTGGTATAGTTGGCCGGGAGGAATCAGTAGCCTCCCAATGGGGAATTTTCTAAACTCGTGGTTGCCACCAGGTGGCATCACAATCGGCGGTTCATCGCGCACACAAGCAAAATAAAATATTCCTTCAGAGTCATTCTATACACAAAAAAAATGCATCGAGCTTAAATGATACATATTTCTACACAATTCTTTCTAAGTAGTAAAACACAGGTAAAATAGTACTATTCGTGATCAAAAGGAGTTAAGTTGATTTTCTGGTGAAATTGGCATTCAGATTATTTGGCCATCTCGGGATTACCAAACAGGTACACCATTGATTGGAAACAAAGTAAATGAAAATACAATAAACATAAAAAGAACATGCAGGTCATAGTTAAAACTCCGAATTACATAGATCAACTTCCTGGTTTATTGAAATACATATTTCAATTGAGAATAGGCAACTCGAATGTGCTGGCGAAGTAGTCGAATCGTATAGCAACTATCCACCTTTTCCTTTGTCCAGCTTCTTTGGGGAATTTGTGGCCCCCATGTCTATTAACACATTGAGGGACACAACACGATGATGGCATGGTTGATAAAGTTGATTGTTGAGGTCTTGAGGAGTGAGGACTCTCAGTCTCAGGCAGACGCCAGACAGGCTCTCGGATGTTTGTTTTGGTTCCAACTCGCTGAGTCTCGCTCGGCTACTTTTGCCTTGTCGCTCACTTGGTGAAGGAGATGCTAATATCTCCACAAAAATAACTATATCTATATATTACCATGTTACTGGGTATGTTACGTCATAATATGTAGTACAGTCTTAATCATATTTATTTGTATTGTCCAAATAAATAGATTTTAGCCTTGGCATATGCCTTACTTTAAATATCGACAGCAGAAGGTCGATAATCACGAAACAAAAATATCTAATTTAACCAACTTATCTCAAAATTATCCATACAGGGTATTAAAAAGTCGATGCAGGATTTCGAAAGTATCATAATGATCAAGGTTCTATGCATTTGTATGCTGATGGGATTTTAAAAAACAATATTTTAGCTCATGTCGCATGAACTGACTGCACAGCAGTGACATCTAGCGGATTAGTTCCAGAAATTCCCCATTCACCAACAAAGAATCTCCCCTTAACCACCACAGCCAATTAAACTACTGTATAGCCAAACCAAACTCGCACCCTCACCTACACACAGCCTAATTACCACCGACCACAAAATTATAGTAGAATTATGACAGTTTGGGCAGTAGCCTAGTTCAGATTTCAGAGATTTGTCAAAATACTCGAAACTTCCAAAAGCATGAAAACAAATATTGGATTGTCGAAAGAACTGCATCACCGTCGAAGAAAACTGCTCTTAGTCTCAATAACATTGCTTCCCAAGATTCATACAAGTGGCTCACTTTAATTCACCTAAAGCAAGACTTTTGACTGTGACTGTACATTCACAGCTTCTATAAATCTCACATATGAAGCAATGTATT
Source organism: Petrolisthes cinctipes (assembly GCA_033782935.1). Classification (NCBI taxonomy): domain Eukaryota; kingdom Metazoa; phylum Arthropoda; class Malacostraca; order Decapoda; family Porcellanidae; genus Petrolisthes; species Petrolisthes cinctipes. Next base: position 95,221 of record JAWQEG010001003.1, on the reverse strand, counting down.
ATTACTTTACCAAACAAACAATACTACGTAAGCAGGTGCCACATGTACGATTTGGGGACTTCAGCCAATAAAAAAGAAGTACTGTATAGTTACCGTTATAGCCTTGACAATATCAACCTTGGACTATTTATTGACTGTACAGTATCAGTCTATCTATCTAATGAATGCCAGACATCTTAATTCTTAATGAGGTTACCATATTCTTTATATTTTTCCTTGCAGGTTTTGGAAGGAGTGACCAATACAGAACAAGCACTGCTGGATCTTATAGTACAACAGCCTGGTCAGCTATTTGAAGGACCTCTTTGGAGTGCTAGGATGTTGTTACCCCCACAAGAAGGTCACCAAGACACCAAGGATCCTTACCCATACACTTCTCAACTTCTCTTCTCCCTCAACCACGTTATGCACGATGGTGTAGTGCTATATTGGATCATATTTTGGATGTTAGAGATTTTGGACAATATCCTCAGTGGAGTCCAGACAAATGATCAGCCATTTGGAATCCTGCATAGTGGGCTTGAGATCAGTCAGGAAGAAGATAAAATAAGGAAGGAACTACTGAAGGATCCCCTCACCTTAAGGCGTCTCCTAAACGAACAAGCTGAGAAGAACACAATTCCCCTGATTGCTGAAGCTTTTGAGCTCCCCGAAGAGGAATACCCAGTCACTATATCCCTGGAAACAGAGGTGATTAGCAGCCAAATCATGGAACAACTTGGCAAAAAGTGCAAATCAGTCGGGGTAACACTGAACTCCTGTTTCCTTGCTGCTTACAATGTGGCCCTGGTGGAATTGATACAAAAGGCTGGGCTTGACAGAGATGTTTATAACATCACCAGTGTTATCCCAGTCAACACTCGACGCTTAGTGACCGAATCTGGTTTCCATCTAGGCTGTTACAGCGTGCCTTTACACCACACCACAGCCACACCTAGAGATGTTAAAAACAACTTTTGGCAATACGCTAAGGAAATAGATGATTCAGTTCGTGGGAAAATGAGGAAGAAACAATTTTTGACTGATCGTGTTTTGGACAGGATGTTACAGGAGGAGGGACACATACCAAACACCCAGTGTGAATTTCCTCCCCTGAAATATGACTACTCTCTTTCTAATGTCTACTCTGCACCGACACCATTCTCTGGTTTGGGAAAGAACATAAAATTGGACTACTATTGTAACCTCATTGCCATTGAGAAAACTTGTAATGGAAATCTAACAGCTGTGATGCCTCGTGGTAAACAAGCACAAATTAAAACTTGTAACTCCTCCCGGTATATGACTGAAGAGACAGTAATCAGGTGGAATAAGGGCCTTGTTAGAGTCCTGCTGCATGAAGGTATGTAGTTTAACATCCAGATTCAAAGGAATATCAGTGTTAAGGGGGTAATACACTTTTTAGTACATTGGAGTTTCTTGATTCCTCCAAAGTATGACAGGAAACAGAATAAGATTAACAAAAATAATGGTGGCCTGTTACCTGTAATAGTTTAGAGGAGTCAGTTGCTCCAGATTTACCAACACTGCATTACCCCCTTAAGCGAAAAGCTGTGCAAGATGGAGTAAATATCCCTATAGTTTGCTGTCTTGACAAAAATCTTGTTTTTTAAACTATACATATTATTGAGAATTTGACTGCGGCCAATAAGGCGCTATATTATATTATGCTAAGTCTAAGGAAACTAGTTTGCTGGTTCAATACAGTATAAATGATTTGTATCTCACCTGAGCCGTATCCAGTACTTACAATAAGTCAGTAAACTGCACTGGTAAGGGGTGCTGATGGTGTAATGGTTATAACACTCTCCCAGCACGTGAGAGATTCCTGGGTCAGTGGAATTGTTGGAAAATTTTCCCAGCCCCCTATGTCCCTGTTCACCTAGCAGTAAGTGGGTACCTGGCTGTAAGAACAAGGATAGTAACCTTGTAGGCACACTTCTCAACTACCCAGCACACACTGGTGAGGGCTGGTTCTATCCAGAAATGAGGAATTTGGCATCCCCTACCACACCCTGGCCTGTTCTGTCTGTCTTTTACTATTTCTCATCCTTCTGGGTAGCTGACGAGATCACCCGATTGGGTGGCAGAACAAGGAAGACCATATGAGGTGGGCTTGTTGTACCGGGGGTACATGCCCATGAGCCAGCAGTCCCCTCTTCTGTTGCCTTCAAAGAAACAGATCTCACTATCACCCTGACTCCCATTTGGAGTCCCGAGCATCTGCGAGGCTTCGGTCAACAAGACTCGGGACTGCTCGGCCAGACAGTCTGGGGAACTACAACAACAACAACAACTGTACTGGGGTCGGATCCAAGAAACTTAACAACGTCGGTAACTCGAGTTAGCGACGTCGGCCACTACCGACGCGATCCAATTAGCAAAATGATGATGTCACGGGCGCGTTAGCGACGTCATTAATAATAACACCTCGGGAGGTGTAGTAAAAGCTGGTAGAAGTTAACGACGTGCACCATATAGGCTCATATATCATCATATTTAGTGAATATTTCTCATTGATTACAGTGGAAATTGATATCAATATACATTTAAAGATGGCAAGAAGTAAACAAAGTGCCGTTAAACAACGATAAGCATGCTACACAACATTTCAAGTACTGCTCGTACTGTATGTACAGTACATCGTGACCGGTCTCACACTGCCCGTCAGCGGACTGAGGCTACTTCACCATGGACTACGTGTTGGCTGACATGGAAGCAAGGGCTCTGAGGAGAGAGAGGTGCTTTCGAGACCGTCTGGACCCTCTAGCTCTCAATGACAACGAGCTGATAAGGCACTACCGCTTTCCTCGGCATGAGCTCACGCAGCTCATTGATGAATTCTCACCCCTGCTAAGAAGAAGAACAAGGCGAGGAAATCCCATACCACCACATACCCAGCTATTGATTGCCTTGAGAGTGTATGCCAGTGGCTCCTTTCACCATGTTAATTGGAGACACAAACAGTGAGTAAAATATAATGCATAATTTTTTTCTTTTCATTTTTAAGTTTTTAAAGTTAGGCTAGTGGTTACCCCTCCCTAATTTACTGTAGCCTATCTATAGATATCTTCTCAATGTATTACCCTCAGATTTCCTTAACATAATTTATGTATATTATATCAAATCAAGTAAAAAATATTAATATATATATATACTGTACTGTATATGAAATATATACCTTAATTAAGTACTGTATAACCAATAATTTTTTATTTTTTTATTCTAAATATTGTATTTCAATTTGTCCATTATACTAAGATGGATTTAGACTTAATGCTCAAAGATGCATTGTTTGTGTCATACCTTTTCAAGGATAAAGAATATCAGCAATTTACATAAGCAAATACCATATAAGATAAGCATATCATATCATAAAGGTCTTGAAAAACATGAGAAAAATTGGTTGAATACAAAATGGCTTTGTAACCTGTTTTCATTATTGTTTATCGTGTCATTAATAACTGTAAGCATGATGCAGAATGTTTTCTGATACGGTTTGTACTAATAGTGGCCAGAGTAACAGGAGCTGCATATATACAGTGCTGTATCATACTGTACTTTTTTGCATAATTAAAATCTTTCGTGAATAATGTTTGGACTGCATAAACAATCCACTATAATATATAAATTTCTTCACTACTCTATTACAATTAAATATTGTACATAGTTTTCTAGGCAGCATAGGTTTGCAGTCAAGTAATTTTAACACAAATTGTATTATTACAGTTTAAAAACCTAGCCAAACAATACTATAATTATATCAACAGTACTCACACCTAGAGAAAGAGAGAGAAGCCTGATATGTAAAAGTTGCGTTGAGCCCTGAAGAGTCTCATGTGTGCCTGCATCTCAGCATCTAAGTGGTGGCCATGTTCGCCTCGACTTTGCTCAGACAACTCATTGCTGTACTTACGCATCTCACGTATGGCATCTGGAGAGGTAAGGGCAGTACTGGTAATAATTAGGCGTACCTTAACTTCTTGAGTGACAGTGGCTTCTGTTCAGTTGAGGTTTGCTCTTTTCTTCATCAGCACTTTTCTGTCTTGCGGTATTTGGGATTTTTTCTTGTGCGTCCTTCTTCTTGGAATGCATTGTAGGCATATTTTTTGGCATATGTGGTCAAAGGTCTCGTGTATGCCATCTATGCTTGTACTAGCAAGGGCTTCCTCCCAGTCCACTAGGCTGAATTTGTCTCTTACTTTGTCCCAGTCTATATATGGGGAATGGAAATTTAAATAATTAAGGGGGGAACCCCATACATCTGGCATGTTGACTGGACTTGATTTAAATGAGTTCCCCAGAGTGGTTCTTGCTAGTATTAGCTTGTGGTCTGACATTACCGTATCTTCTGTTTCATATGAGTGTATGAGGAGGGGGTCATGGCTGATGATGAGGTCTAGAGTGTTATTTCCTCTTGTAGGTTCGGTGATATGTTGCCACAGATAGTTGTCCTCAATCAGATTAATGAGGCTCTCTGCTTGGAGCTTCTCGTCTCGTGTGCAGGTTCCACTGGTGCTCCCATATTGCCAGTTGATATGATGTATGTTGAAATCCCCTGTGATTAGCATATTGCATAAGGGATCTGGTGGGTTCCTCAGAATGCTGTTTAGCCTGGAAATTATCTCGGCAAATTTTTCTTCATTGGTATCTAGTGGTCTATATATAATGGTTACAACCGAATTTATAGATTTTATGTATAAGGCTAGCATCTCTGTGTAGTCATTGGAGAAATTGTGCAGTATTTCTGTTCCTGCTGCCAAGTCATTTCTAATATATATTGCAACTCCTCCATGAGTTCTTGATTGCCTTTCAGTTCTAAAGATGGTGTACTGATCTATTTGTACTTCTGCATCCAGGTGATTTTGTGTCAGATTCATTTCTGTAAAGGTCATGAACATAAATTTACTTTGCGCTGCTGTTTCCTTTAGCATTGGGACCTTAGATTGATTTGATTTAGGATATAGACCCCTTATATTTCCAGTATAGAAGCAGTTTAGTAGAGGGGGCAGTGACCCCCTCGTGCCCGCTCCACCTGGTCCATTCTCTCCATCAGTCGGGTTAGTAATTCCTGAGAGTGTTTTTCTCGATCTAGGAACCTCTCCATCATGCCTAATAAAAAAATGTGAGCCGCCTGCTGTACCTGGTATTTCCTGTGCTTTATAGTACTGGAGGTCAGGTGTTCCTCGTTTTCTTCTCTTCTTGTGGCAATTGCAGGTTTTTTGATGGGTGGAAGAAAAGAGGCCCCATGGGTCTGTTGCTGGGCCCTAACTTCTGTTCCTTGAGGGGGTGTCAGAGGAGTACGCTTGGTACCCTTTAGGTGGGGGAAATTGCAATCTGTGTGGCTGCACTCCCTTTTGTGTAGCGAATTTCTGCATACCCGGGGGTGGTACTGTTTGCATTTCCAGCCTAGTGTGCATCTAATCTCCTTATCGAGCCCATGTTTCATAAACTTGTTGCACCACTTAGGATGTGTTTTCTTACAACCTTTTCCTGCTATGCCATATCGACATGTATTTTTTTGTAAAAATCTACATATGTTTTTCCATTCCACCTCACTGTTGTTGTCTGGTGGAGTCGAGACTGTCTGACTGGTTCTGTGTTGGTTTCCCTCGATGACAGTTTCCTGAGAACTGTGCTGCTGTGCTGGCAAAGTGCGGGCAAAGTATAGTAATTGGAATAATGGTAGGCCAGTACACAGATAATGAATCCAAGATTTACACTCTATACATTGAATGGTGAATATCATTTCAGTCCTGGTTCCACATGTTTCACACTGAGCGTGCGCAGTGTTGCCAGATCTACTGAAATTTTAATGGATCTCCCGAAATCATGAAAATTGTATGGATTCTACTGAAATTCCATAATTTCTCCTGAAAATCTACCGAAATTCCATAATTTCTCCCGAAAATCTACCGAAATTCCATTTCTGTGACCATATGAAGTCCATAAACCCAAACCTAATGCTTTTTTTTTTGAGAGTAGGTGATATGTCGGTACTGGCTGGACTTGAATCACAGAGCTAAAAATATAGAGCTCGCAACCCCCCCCCTTGGCGTGTCGCCACCGGAAGTGGGTTGGCGGCCATGATACCTGCCCTTCCCCTCAACCCGCCAGCCTGTTAGCTTATGCCAGGGTAAGATATTATTTCATTTATTCGGTTTTTTATTGATGATATGGTATATTAACTACATTATAGTTACTCACAATATATAAATAAGTATTTCTTTAACCGATATATCAGTGAATGGCTGATTAAATATAAATACAACTCGGTTAATAGGTGAAATGAGTTAGATAAACAAAACTATCGTTGGCTCTCATCCACAGTCACCTTCTTATAATATATATATATATATATACAACGTACTTAATCTCTATTATGATCAGTATTTTATTTTCACATTGTTCAGTATGTATGTATGTCACACTAGAGTAATATGTGAGTATGTATGCATGTCACACTAGAATATGTGTGTATGTATGTATGTCATACTAGAGTAATATGTATGCATGTATATGTCACACTAGAATAATATGTATGTATGTATGTCACACTAGAGTAATATGTATGTATGAATGTACAGCCGTGGTCAAAAATAATCATCCATATAGGAGTAACTCACGTAAGATTTTGACAGCTTCCCTCTGTTCCTTAGCTGATAAACATTCCAATAAATAGGTATAGTGCCATCGTTTAATTTAATACAAACAGCTACACACTACTTAAAACAATAAATTAGTATGTGAACATGAAAACATTACACAGTAAATTGTTAAAGTTACCTATATGTGGATGATTATTATTGACCACGACTGTATGTATGTATGTCACACTAGAGTAATATATATGTACGTCACACTAGAGTAATATGTATGTATGTCACACTAGAGTAATATGTATGTATGTATGTAAGGTAAGTGGAGGGAGAGGGAGACACATTACAGTTATATATATTTGTCTTGTTTAATAAACCAGTTTAAGTTTAATTTCTTTGCATAATTTTCCCTATGGACATTATCTGAGCCTTGTTAATTGATTTAACAAAACCTTTATAATTAGATAACAAGATACAATGCTTTACAAATCAGGGAAATGTCAATAACTGTGGAAAGAAACATACTATACAAGTACGTACGGGAGTTCAATGGGCAAGTATCTATACAATAGACCGCTCGCCTGTTGTGACACGCCTCTCCTATCTAATAACACAGGGTTAAGCGCTCTAGTAGGTTTTTAGCTCTGTGACTTGAATCTTCGACCTCCCGCATAGAAGATTCGGCCATCACCATGATCACCAAGCCATTTTCATCTTTCAAATTCCTCATTACACGCATGCCAGTGGCCCATTTGTAGCCTATATTTTATTGCCTGTTTGTTACTATGATAAGTTGAGTGTGTTTTTCAATAAAAAGTTTGTGTTTTCATCAAATTAATCTTTATTTAACCCACGAATTATTATAAGTACCATAAAATGAAAGAAAATCATTTTAATTCCTTGATAGGAGAATCTACCGAAATTCCACTAGGGTCTACTGAAATTTTAGGTCAGAATTTCACGAAATTTCACTAGTACCATCTGGCAACACTGAGCGTGAGTGTTGTTTACATCCTAAAAGTAGCGTTATAATATATAATCTTGAAGAACAACCAGAATGTATCGAAGGAATAAAAGTAGAACAAAACATAAAGTACCTAGGAGTAAAAATTACAAACAGAAGAAAATGCTTTAAAGACCACACAGTTGAGAGCATAAACAGAGCCAGAAGACTTGCCAATACCACCTACTCAGTAACAGCAAAGAGTAGCAATAGATTGCTATATAGTAGGGAAGACTTTTTAGAAAGGGTTAGCCCTGCCAAACATACTCTACGCCACAGAAGTAATAAAAATAAACGAAACTGAACTGAATACGCTGCAAAGAATAGAAAATCAAGTCTACAGAACAATTCTACAAGTACCAAGATATACAGCAGTAGAAGGGCTAAGATCAGAAATTGGAGCATCATCATGCAAAGCAAGAGACATGAAAAACAAAATAATGTATGCAAAACACGCCATAAGTAATGATAACAGCCTTATCAGAGAAATATTTCTACAAGCCTTCTACGACAACAGAAAAACAGAAACAACGAAGCAGACAAAAATGTATATGGAGAAGTTAAACATAAATCTGAAGAAAATTGAAAATATGACAACAAGCAAAATAAAGGAAATTATTAATAACTGGGACACAGAAAACTGGAAAAAAACATGCAAATTAAAAGTCAACTCTCTATTTGTATATGAAATACAAAAGAAATATACAGGAAATTAAATGGTTTGACAACACTCAGGAATCGAACCTAATGGTCCGTGCAAGACTGAACACATTAGAACTTAACTGGAAAAACATTATTAAAAAACGAGAGTCCTAAGTGTGAACTATGTAACTTTGAGAAAGAAGACCGGGAACATTTCTTACTACACTGTACACAATACACACACATAAGACAACAGTACTCATTTATGCAACAACCTTACAAGGAAAATAAAGAGGAACTAACTGCAGAAATATTACTACTACAAAATAACAATAACAGTGAACTTATAAAAGAAAAGAAAAATTATTTGAAAGACATCTGGAAAAACAGACAGAAAACACCAAGACAGCAACGCACACAATAGTGAAAAATAGAAAAATAACTGGGAGCCGTTGCAAAGGCATATCCCGACGATGCTGATCTGATCTGATCCTTGTCCGTCGTTAAGTTTTCTCGCCTTATTTATTGCATCCACTGTTAAATATAGGTACTGGCCAGACACAGTCCTACCTATTATTCCCCACTCTTATTCAGGGTAGGCAGAGTCGGGGAAAGTAGATTGCAAGGGTAGAATATCCGGAATAATCAGGAGCTCACCAACATGTGGTGCGCATACACACACACTCATACTCATACACACACAAAGGAGTGGCAGGTAGTCACACACACGGGTCAGGTCAGGTCACAGGGGTTTGCCCCATGGATGGATTATCACTCACCTCACCTCAGCTCAGATCAGGTGTGTAGACACAGGAAGCTGCACCAAGAAACAACCTTCTAGACCTACTTGGTTAAGCCACGCCTCCCAACTCATACTATTGGCTAGGCCTAGATTTAATTACTTTGATTACTAGCTCCGCCCACTGTCCTACGATATAAATTGGGACAGACAACCGAGGAAAGGGCAGAACAACTCCAGCAGCAGTACAGAGAGGACAACAGCAGACTAGCCAACCGGCTCACACTCACCAACTCCTACTGGAAGACTGGCCAACCGGCTCACACTCACCAACTCCTAATGGAAGACTAGCCAACCGGCTCTCACCCACCAACTCATACTCCTCCTCTATGAGTAATACCTTCTTCCAGTTACTGTGTACCTATACTGTACTTGTATGTACTTCACCCCTCACCAATAAAAACATGTTGATTTTGTGGATTTTGGTATACCCTGCTGCATACTGAGATAGAGAATACTACAAATTGGTGACCCCCTGGAGCTCAGTATGGCAGAGGAATTCAAGCTACCCACATTTACCTACAATATCATCGTGTGGTCCAACCAATGGCACCTCATACGAGACAGCAAAGGCTTCGCTCCTGCAGGCGCTGGGTAGACCAAAGCAGTCGTACCTGAGTGAACTGAATAACCTACAATCTCGGGGGAGACGCCCTTCCCTGCTCCTCTCACACATCCGGTCACTCACCATAGCAGCAGGTACTCCTTTTCTGGACGAGTTACTTCGGCACCGTGTCCTCCAGCTCATGCCACCACAACTGCGCCTGCACTTGGTAAACATATCTGCTACTACTACACTGCAAGAATTCATCACAAACGCTGACATACTACACGACGCCTATATGTCGACGATCTCTACAGCTACTACATCCACCATTCATCCTCCACTTCATCACCTACCACACCTCAGTGAACCAAACGTGAGTACAGTTATTAATGAGTGTACAACATCATCACACAGTGTAATGAGTGCAAATAGTGTTAACATGGATACAGTGAAACAAGGCGACCGAGCCATCAGTGAACTCATATCGACTCTACCACAAGTGCTAGATTCAGTGTTAAGGAGGTTAGAAAATATGGAACGCCGCTTCTCGGCACACAGTGATATTGGTGCCCCATCCAATGTGCAAAAATTCAGTGCCCCACCTAATGTACAGAAATTTAGTCCTCCATCCAATGTGCAAAAATTCAGTGCCCCACCTAGTGTACAGAAATTTAGTCCCCATCCAAATTTCAATACCAACTACAAACAACAGTGGTTCAGTGGCCCTCAAGTGTGTTATTATCATCGTAGGTTCGGTAATGAGGCGATAAAGTGTACTCTACAATGTGGTTTTTCGGGAAACGGGTGGAGCAGAGGTCAGTAAGAACCCCTGCAGTGTCTTTCCTACATCCTATGCAACAACACCTCTCCCCTCCCTCCACCGTCACTACACCAGGGCGTAGATCGCTCCTGTGGATTCAGGACAGGCTATCAGGCATGCGTTTCCTCATTGACACAGGCGCAGCCCTCAGCCTCGTACCTGCCCAGGGGGGGCATGCCTGCACGGGCCACCCATCATACGATCTGGTGGCGGCTAACAGCACACCCATCACCACATATGGGATTCAATCACGCCACCTGGCTCTGGCTCCCAGCCACACCTTCCAGTGGAATTTTTTGGTGGCTGACGTAGTACAACCCATCCTGGGGACGGACTTCCTGAGCTCCCACGACCTTCTGGTGAATACCAAACGCCGCCGACTCCAGCATCAGCCCACCAAGGCATACTTGCCAGCAGCACCATGTCTGGCAGAGTTCCCATTCATCTCTCACCTTCGTCAGGAGTCAGAGTTCGACACCATACTACGTGAAATCCCACTACTATTCTCCACGGACCCCCATCCAGGAAAGGTAAACCACAACATTGAGCAAGTCATCGTCACCACAGGGCTGCCGTGTTTTGCCAGGCCACGCCGTCTCCCACCAGAACGAGTGCAAGCAGCACAACAAGAATTCCACCTGATGCTCAATGAGCGGGCGGTACACCCTTCATCAAGCTCCTGGGCCTCCCCACTACACATGGTCCCGAAAACACAGCCTGGTGAATGGAGGGCGTGTGGGGATTATCGTGCCCTCAACACGATGACACAACCGAACCCTTAGCCTATACCTCACATCATGGACTTCCAAGGCCAGCTCTTCGGGACCTTGATATTCTGCAAGGTGGACCTCGTCAGGGCGTTCCACCAGATTCCCGTGGCAGCAAGCGACGTCCCGAAGACTGCTATCACGACGCCGTTTGAGCTTTCCGAGTTCCCCAGAATGAACTTCGGCCTCAGGAATGCTGCCCAAACGTTCCAACGGTTTATGGACCAGGTGACGAAGGGCCTGGACTTCGTTAAGGTCTACATAGACGACATACTCATCGCATGCAACGCACCTACGGCAGCTGTTCAACTGCCTGCAGGAGTTTGGGCTCCGAGTACATCCAGGCAAATGCATCCTGGGGGTGCCTCAGTTGAATTTTCTGGACCACAGGGTATCTGCCAGAGGCATCTCACCACTACCGCAGAAGGTGGCGGCTGTCCGGGATTTCCCCCAACCAAACACAGTATGCAACCTGAGGGAATTCCTGGGACTGGTCAACTATTACCACAGTTTCCTCCACCAGGCAGCTACCACCCTGGCGCCTCTCAACGAAATAATCTAAGGCACCAAGAAATCGTCCAATAAGCCCCCACAGTGGACCGACAGTGTGGAACAAGCCTTCGTCAGCATCAAGGAACAAATGGCCACAATGACATTCCTCACCAACCCAGCCCCGTATGCGCCAACAGTTTTCACAACAGACACATCGGCAGAGGCCATGGGGGCAGTCCTTCAGCAGCAGGTTGACGGCGCTCTGACACCTGTCGCCTTCTTCAGCAACAGCCTTAACCCCTGCCAACACGAGTACAGCACATTTGATAGAGAGCTGCTGGCCATATACAAAGCTGTGAGGCACTTCCGCCACTTCCTGGAGGCCAGACAGTTTCATATACTAACAGACCACAAGCCTCTCACATATGCCATGACACAGAAGGGGGACAACTTCACCCCGCGAGTATCACAACAGCTGGCATACATATCTGAGTTCACAACAGACATCCGCCATATAAGGGGACAAGACAACATAGTGGCGGACGCCCTGTCACGGGGGGTGTCAACCATTGTGGCGGCTGAAGGACCAGTGGATTACGCTGCTATTGCGGAGGTGCAACAGGGAGATGAACAGCTAAAGAAACTCCTTGAAGGCCCTACGGCTCTCCAGCTACAGCAGCAGCAAATACCTGGCTCAACACATAAGCTGTGGTGTGATATGTCATGCGGCATCCCACGCCCCATCATTCCCCAACAATTCCGTCATCAATTATTCCACCACTTCCATGGCCGGGCTCACCCAGGAATCAAAGGCTCGCAACAGCTTATCGGGAAACGTGTCGTGTGGCCAGGAATGAGACAAGATATACGCCAGTGGGTGTCTACTTGCCTCACGTGCCAATCCTCAAAGGTACATTGCCACACGAGAACCCCACTGCAAGCTATACCTACACCCACCCAGCGATTCCACAGTCCACATTGACATAGTGGGGCCCCTTCCCGACTCCCATGGCAACAGATACATCCTTACATGTATTGATACGGCCACCAGGTGGGTAGAAGCTACACCAATGAGAGACTGCACCACAGAACGCACAGCCTACCACTTCCTTAACAGCTGGGTATCAAGGTTTGGTCCCCCAGTCACAGTCATAACAGACCAAGGACCACAGTTCGAGTCACATGCCTGGCAGGACCTCCTTCACTTTCTGGGCACCACTAGACATCGGACTACAGCCTACCACCCTCAGTCGAATGGTCTAGTCGAACGCTTCCACAGGCGCCTAAAGGAGGCGTTACGAGCTCAGGATCAACCCTTCAACTGGGTGGCTGCCCTACCGATTGTGCTCCTCAATCTCCGTGCCACAGTCAATGAGGACCTCCAGCACTCTCCGGTCGAACTGGTATACGGCAAGGATGTACGTCTCCCCGGTCAATTCGCCCCCACACCCACTAGCCAACAAGCACTGTCATTCTTGCCAGCACTACAACGAGCCATGCAGTCGGTACAACCCACCCCACCACGTGCCCCAGCCCATAGGACAACATGTGTGCCCGGCGACCTGCAGGGCCAAGGAGGTCTTTATTCGCAGGGACCATACCAAAACCACCCTTCCAGTGACCATATGAGGGGCCATTCCCAATAGTGGCGAGGAATGACAAAATAATAACAGTAGAGAGAAAGGGACATGACTATACTACCCCTCTAGACAGAGTCAAGGCAGCCCATATACCCCCAGACTTACGACAGACCAAGCTGCCCATCCCAACACAACAAATCCCGCTCTTTCACCCATCTGAATGTCCTCCCCTACCCCCACCGTCATCAGTCGCCACCAAGATCCGCTCTAATCCCCCTCCAGCTCCAAAACCTAACCAACCCATACCCCTCCCCACCAGTACCCAACCCTGATCCTCTTCTCCCTTAACACATTCCACTTACCCAAACTTACCACCCCCACAACAACACGACAAATCGGGGGTGGGATCTTCAAAGCATCGTAAGTTGGTGGCGCTACGATCACCTTTACTATCTCGTAGCCGCCATATTTGATCGTGGCTTACGAGGATCATAAGTTGGTATCTCCAAAGCTTCATAACCTCCCTCGTAGCTCACGATGATAGCCTCGTAGTGAGCGTCGCTGCCCGTTTCGTTCCGTGTGTTTTGTTCATCCCGCCACCCAGCTGACTGGCTCTCAGCCAATCACAATGAAGGAAACAATATGTCCTTGGTACTGTAAGCCAATCATAACGTAGTATTACAATGTCAACAAATAAACATTGTCTCAGATGTCAACACCACCAGCTGATAGAGATGACACAGTCACCAAGTTACATCAGACAGGAATTACAGCAAAAGACAGGTAAGTGAATTATTATACTGTGTTGATAAACATTTAACACAACAGTGGAGATAAGGCAGCTGCCCCCCCCCGGGTATATTTTTAATATCACGCCAGTCACTGGTATATTGTATATAGATTTTTGGTTAGGTTAGGTTTGGCTAGTTTAGTTTAAGATAGGTTAGGTTACGGACTGTAAATCAAGAACAGCATGATACAAATAGTTTACTGGTAGCTGGTTGTCATGAAAATAAATCAAAGACATTGACTGGGAGGACATAATATTATTTTAACTTCTACTGTCACTGTTTTATTTCCTGTACACCTACCTACAGTAGTTTCTATATTAATCTCAAAATCTGTACAGTTGATTGCCATTACCAAGTAACAGGCAGAAATATACCATATGTAGTGAAATCTGGCAAGTGCAATATAATAACTAAGACTTCAAACAGTTTTATTGAAAGACAGATCAAGGAAATAAATTATATAAGCATTATTTATATTATGGATTCGGCTGTTGGCATGGGCACACATAGGTTGAAGGATGGGGGGGAGTGTCCATTGCCTGATTTAGATACAGTACCATTTTAATACGATAACCAGCAGGTATTGTAATTTATTCTGCTTGGTTCTGCTTTGTTATTGAATTATGTACCATTTTTCGTTATATTTCAGGTGGTGACACTAGTGACACAAAGACATTCACCCACATAGAAGAGGCTATGGCTCAAGTCATTAAAGAAGTGCAAGTGTCGGGTATTTCTGTGGACTCCAAGACCCAGGCAGTATGTACAGTATATAACAGTAAAAAATATCCTGCTGTTCATCTAGGCTAGTAATATGGAAATCTTCCCTCATTGGCACTATGTGAAGTAATTACATTGAGAGTTTATATATATAAAACATACATTTTGAGCAGCATTACCTCTCAATTCCATTCAAAGTTAAACAGTGCAAATCATAAGGCCTTAGTCCTAGGAACAAATATACAAGATGTTCTCATATATCCATACCTTCAGTAAATACGGTACATGTACAGTGATGACCCAATATACAGGAGTCAAGTACATAGTGATTTATACATTTTGTGTATCATATAAAAAACTCCTGTTAGCAGTTCATGTAGTCGAAAAAATTGGAGCCATGTTAATCAAAACTAAATTTGTGATGCTTTGTTAGATTCCATATGTATCATATGAGTACTTTAACCAAGTAAAAATTGCAGTACTGCTGCTGTACTTATATGTATGACTAATTATATACTGCTTTCTTTAAGAGTGACTTTACAATTTTAATTCATAACGATAATCCTTAATATTTCTCTAAAATTATATGAAAGTTGCTAATTTTCATAATTTCATAATAAGGTGATGTGGATGACCCAGGACTGCCATCAAGGGCCCCTTCACCTAGACCTGGGCCAAGTTGGCAGGACTTCGGGCCAGTTACAGTGGAAGACTGTGAAGTTTTGACTGGCGACAGCTTGCCGAAGCTGGTAAAACCTACCACCAAGTGAGGAGCATTCGTACCACAGCTCTGTAGCCTCAAGTCGCCCTTCCTCTAGGTCAGCTGGAGGTG
Source organism: Petrolisthes cinctipes (assembly GCA_033782935.1). Classification (NCBI taxonomy): domain Eukaryota; kingdom Metazoa; phylum Arthropoda; class Malacostraca; order Decapoda; family Porcellanidae; genus Petrolisthes; species Petrolisthes cinctipes. Next base: position 79,629 of record JAWQEG010001003.1, on the reverse strand, counting down.
TGACAGCTCATCTGGAAGCTACGCTAGCTCCAGATATACTAGTTGTCCATAAGACTATAAGGGATATTTTGATGGATCTTGCAGAAAATATAGCCACAATATCAGAAACTTTGGTGAACATTAAAAAGGCTATCGAGAAAAGGTGATTTGTTTTCAAGTGTGTTTTGTTGTGTGTGTGATTTTTTTTTAATGATTAGTGTGGTTTAAGTTGGGTTATATTTTGTGACAGAGTTATTAGTGTGCAAGTATGTTTTTAGTTGTGTGGTTTGTGTGTAGGTTTCAATCTAAATTATTGTTAACTTCTGCTTATGTTTTTTAAGAAATTACATTATTTATTTTTATTATATATTTTGTCTTTCAATTATAGCTTTTAACATTCACATTTCATGTTAGATTTATTATTCTTTGAGTAAAATCAACTTTTTTTTCATGCATTCTTATCTTTGGCTAATAATATTAATGTCTTAGTTTTATTTACATATCAAGGTTCGAAGATTAACTATAAGGATATACTTATGCCGTACTGTGGCTTTAATCTTATTGTATTTTAATAATTTCTCTGCCATATTTGTGATATGTCCAAGCAATGTGAAGAGTGCCAAACAAGTACTTTAGTCATTAAGGAATTGGTGTTTTTTTGTTTTCAGTCATTGTTGGAAAGTACATGAGTTCAAACAGCTTTCCAATATCATAAATTTGCAGGTTTTTACTCAGGTATATATAATGTAATGAATTGTGATAATGCAGGAAACTAATAGTACAAATAGCTAGGGAGGTATCATGGATTTCTGTAAACTTTACAGGTGTCATATGTAAATAAAATGTAGGTTTTTTTATAGTCTATAATTAAAACATTTAGAAAAACCAATACCAGTCACATATTTGTTATATGCTGTTGAAAAGCATTCATTTTAGAAAAATACAAGTCTTATGTAATGTGAGAACAGGTGAAAATTATGTATTAAATTATACTGTTCAATAAAATTAATTGAATTGGTTGGAAAGGTTCATGTACGGTACATGTTATTGAGACTTTTACAACATGATAATATTTGCATTAGTTAATTCCGAGACATATTTTTGTCTTTAGATTCGGAAATATGGTCAACCTTTTACACATCTCCAGTATATATCAGTAGGTATATAATTCCAGTTATTTAAATGTTACCAGCTCACACCTCACATTAATGTGCTTGTAATATTTTCATTAGAAAGTCAATCAATCATAAAGAAAGTTTATTAACCTTAAGAATATCCACTTCATGCAAAGGACTATGGATTAAAGACTCATACTACATGGATTAAGTTAGGTCTAACTATGCAATGAAGAATTTCTGCTTTGTTTGCAGGTAACTGGAAGCCACTTTCCTGCAATTAGTAAGTCACCATTATATCCTATTATTCTTAAACACTCCAAAAGTAATGATACACAAAAAAAGTATTTGTAACTTTCTATTTCACAGTGCATCAGTTTAAATTGACACTTGCAGCTCCATTCTCCTAAGCTGCTCACTGAATCCCCTCCTCTTGTTTATATTTACCGATAAGTGACAACAACAACAACCATTATGTCGCCTGTGTCGGCCGCGCCAAGTGTAAATAAACTCAAATCTCACTATTTACGGGTTGTTTATCGACTACGCGACCCTGCTATCAGCCTAAAGGGTGCTTTTCAGTTCTCGTAGCGCTACGAGCAAATATGGCGCATAATGGCGGACGGAAACTCCTTTACGAGGCTTTGAAGATACGATCGTAGCGGTTATGAGCAACTTACGAGCAAATATGGCGCTACGAGAATCATAACTGCGGTTACGATGCTTTGAAGATCCCACCCCAGCACACCTGCTCCTAATCCTCTTCCCTACCAACACAACCCCTGCACCCAACCACTATCCACCCCTAACCTCCCTACACCCCCACAGCAAGTACTTACAAACCCCCCTCAACCTCCACATACCCCAATCCATCCCCCCACTCAAGCAAATCATACCCTCAGTGATTTCAACCCTAAGGGAACCATATTGCACACAGGGAGACGAGTCAGAAGCCCTCAATTCTTTCAGTCACCAACATAACCACATCATTATGATTTCAACAAGGCAGATAATAATCAACACATGTTGATTTTGTGGAGTTTGGTATACCCTGCTACATACTGAGATAGAGCATACTACAAACACACATCTACACGCTATATAATCATGTAAACATGTAAAATTATAGCTATGGTCGATGCTCTCATGACATGTTACATAAATAATAAAAGGGTAAATATTGCGCTTATCTGCGTCCTCGATTTTCACACATTCTGTCAACCGAAATCGCCCATTTCTTTTCCCTTTTTATATTGGAGACTACGTAAAAACATGAATAACATTTGTGTGTATTTACCTTTGTATGTATTTACTTTGAAATGGGAGTGCGGCTTTCCTAGCGGGTTCCCGACTTCCCGCCGCTGTGTGTAGTGTTGCCAGATGCAGGAATACTTCCAAGTTTTAGGCAATTTCTGTCCACACTTGGGAAATCGTATGAAGAATGTTCAATTAATAGCCCAATTGAGTGGGAAATTCAATCATATAAAATTGGGATCAATAATGTTTTGATCACCAGACGAAATAACCTGACCTTCCTAACCTAACCTCGACTGTTGCTACCTTCGGGACCTAACTTAATGTCCTTCGGGACCTAACTTAGTGTCCTTCGGGACCCTTAAAAATAAAATAGATCTTGTGGATAGGAGCTAAAAGTATCCCGATAGGCGTATTGTACAGTCTGCAATAAAAGTTTTGGAACCACCCCTATTGCTAGTGCTACGTAGGGTTGGTAAGCCTATTTCCACTGGCGGGCGGAGCAGAATTGCCACGCACTGCCTTATTTGGTATTTCTTGCCAGGAAATATTCAACAATTTGTGCAATTTGCCATAATTATTGTAGTTTTTGAGTCCCATTATCTTATAATGAAAAATTGAAAATGACAGAAAGTAACGTGTGAATGCCAAAAGCATTATTTATGCTATAAAAATGGAGCCATGGTAGATCTGGGACCACTTCATCACACACTCTGACTCACTCAACTGTACAGGGACACTCGGGCTGACTTAGCAGGCGTACCAACCCTAGCGTGATAAAAATGATAAAATTATTGGAGGGGTGGTTCCAAAACTTTTTTTGCAGAGTGTTTGTACACAACTGCCTTGGACCTTCCGTAATTTTGTCAAGGGGATCTGGTAACACTGTCCGCCCGACCTCGGTTTGTCCCTCCGCTACAGAAATGTCATATCTTAAAATTGAAATATCTAGCAAAGAATACATTTCCACAAGATAATTCCACTGAGTATTGATAAAGGTAACCGAACCCTACCTAACCCAACCTATCCTAACCTGGTAAATAGCTTAATGAATTTGTTGACAAATATGATTATTAAAAAAGTTAGAAAATTAAACCGTCTTCTGCCGAAAAAGGAAACAAAACAGCTGGGCTTGGGAGAAGGTGAAAAATACGGTGGACTACAAGCACGAGGGATTTGATTGATATTAGGTGGCGCAACAGCGAGGTCATTTAGCACAAGGAAAAGGTGATAGAGAGGTGTGACAGCAAGCAAGAATGAAATAGGAAGAAAGGAGGGACAGTTGAAGAAATATAAGCTAGTGGCGGGGGCCGAAGGGGCGCCAAAACCCTTAAAGTATTGCCCACATCATTACAGGCAATACCCCCCTACGGGGCAAGCACGAGGGATAAAACGAATACAGGGATAGCTGTCTAATATCCAAAGGATAATATATATTCAGTAGTCTATCCCACTACGATGGTGAACATAAGACAGTGCCTTTATTTAAAGGATATAATGTAACAGATATTCTAATTATATTTGTTTGTTATTACTTTTCAACTAATCATCTTCATTTGTCTTACCCTCTTCCCCCTCACCCTTGCCTCAAATCATCACATTTCTTCTCTCCTATATCCACCTACGTTAATGCAGTATGCACTTCTTAGAATGAGAGAGAGAGAGGGAGGGGTAGGTGAGGCAGTGTTTATAATTCTTGTTAGAATTCCTTTTAATCATAAATATTACGTTTCAGTTTCTGGCCTTGTATTTTCTTTGGTTGATAATTCTGATCATTTGTAAAGGATCTTTCTGTATTGGTCGCGAGAATGATGTCATAGTAAAAACTGGGTCACGACTGAAAAAGTTTAGAGAACCCTGCTTTATACTATTGGTGATTCGATACCGTTCACAGTGTATGCTTCATTCATTCCTCCTGACACACGTCTCTCTACCTGATCATTCGTTACCCTCCTATATAGCTCCGCCCACATTTCTCTCCTCCTCTCCCACTAACATCCCCCCTCCCTCCACCTGCAACTGTTACCAGATCCGACGAGGAACAAACCAAGTCGATGATGGATGGGGTGTGGACCATTGATCTGTCCGGAGCTGTAGGTGGTGTTTCGTGACAATGTTGGAAGGACTCGCTAACCTCCAAGTTTCTGACCACATCACGGGGGTCCTTAAGGGGAGAGTAGTTGGAATCCACAAAACACACACACTGTTACTGCTTCAGAAGTGGTCAAAATTAATTCATGAACCCGGAGAGTCAAAGCTATAATTCAGAATTATATAGGAAATAATTAGCCTACATGATATTTTTTTCATTAAAACTTTCAGTAGTAATGATGGATCAAATGGCCTTAATTTGGTTATCTCTAAAACATATTAAAAGTATAATTATATGTTGTACAATTTTGAGACATTTTCCCACTAGTATATATATATATATATATATATATATATATATATATATATATATATATATATATATATATATATATATATATATATATGAGCAATTAAGCTCCCGAAAGTGTCAAGAATAATATTTAGCACATGCAGAAGCCGAATTTCACAGCTATTTATACCTCATTATGCATCGTTTCGTCTTTTTTGTCGTTGGTACAATATATCTCCGAGAATAGTTTTAAAGGGATAGTTCACTGTTGATAAATCTGGAGCTACTGATTTCTCCAAACTATTCCAAGCAACAGGACACCATTATTTTTGCTAATCTGATCCTGTTTCCTGATATAGTTTGGAGGAATAAAGGTGCTCTAATGTGCCATAAATGTAGTACCGGTACCCCCTTAACAATGCTCATGTAAATCAAACTATACATACTTCCCTCACCTCAACGTACTCATCCCTCAAATCGTCCTCTTCCATCTTTCACTTCTCACACTGTACTTCCTTGTCCTCCTTAACGCAGATCGAGCTACCCCCTCCCCATTTGGCCTCCATCTCCACCCACCCATAAACACGTCACATACAGAAATCGTATCCTTATTATAAATATATAGAAACCTTTACACTCTAATGGCACTCCACATATGCCTAATGTAAAGGAACACATGCTTATTGGAAATCGGTGCGTGTAGGCTATGTGTGTAACACCTAACAATTATTTCAGCCACCCTTGGTCACCCAAGTGTCTGACACACCTGTGAAAAAAAAAGGTGGGTGTTTATTTGCACATCCGTGAAAAACTGTGAGATATCACGGTGTATAGGGTTATTTGCTCGAATATTTTATACCTTCCCTTGTCTAAGTTATGTCTCCTAATAACAGCGTGCGGCGATTCTTACACCTCCGCGGATGGTGGATCTGCCTCGCAGGAGGGGCTATTTATCCCATAGCTGGGAGGGTGAAAGCCTAGATAGCTTGTAAAGGGAAATGAAACCAAGTTCATTTGTGTTCCCAACAGCTTTCTCCCCTTAGTCAGTCCAGTCCAGGAAGTAGTGTATGTGTGGTGAGGGAAGTAGTGTGAGTGGTGAGGGATACAGTGCGTATATGATAATGTTGGATCTATAACGTATATGATAATGGTGAAACTAACAAGGTGAAATGCCTACATGAATTTGTAGTTTTGGGGAATAAAAAGGTATTCTCGTTTAACTGGCATCTTTTGAAAGAGCTTTGAGAAGTATATATTTTTCATGTTCCCAGTGTCAGTTTCCTTGCAACATATCAAAGCAATGAATTATTAAGATTCAAATCCCATCTAATGCCGTTTCATATGTTACAAATGGCTTCACAAACTTTTACTACGGATTTTACAATGTAGGCTACTACGATGAATATAGGCAGGAGGAAAGGTTATCTTTCATCTTGAAGCGCTGAACTTTGGTATGCTATCTTATCTAATCTGAGTTTTCTTGATAGTATACTGTATGTTTTTGGTGGGTGGAGGAAAATCCAGAATCAAATTTGGTGGGACGTGGAAAATCCTGACTCCACTCAGATTCAGGATAATCATTATCAATACCTAATTTCCCCTTTTTCAAGGAGTGGGGAGGCTCTAGCGCCAGTGCAGGACTCCGACAGTCAAGGGGTCCAGCTCCGAGGCTATTTGAGCCATTGGTGGGGTCACTGTATGAGAGTGGGATACCCCAACCCTAACTCCTCCTCTGTATCGTAGGGGATACGAGGGTGACTCAGCCTGACTGCACTATCACAAGAATGGTGGGCGATGGGGAAGCCACTTCCCTACACGCCGACCTCAGATTCAGATACTGTACATTGAAGCCAGCTGATGTCATCACGTACGATTTGCCCATGATAAAGAGGAAATGCTTTGGGGTATGTATGCCTTTGGTAACAACAGAGGTCACGTAATCATTCATGTCTCACCAATTAATCACATTTCAAGAGAGGGTCTGGCGATATTCTATAATCAGCTGACGCCTAAATAGTCATCTCGAGCTGATAAAACTTGAACACTGTTTTGTTGATTGTTATAGTCACATTAACCCTAACAGTCTAGATACGACTCATGTACTGTATTCCTAAACTTTCTTACTATATACTCGTATCTTAGTCGTTAATAATTCATAAAGAATGCTGTGATATAAGCGTGATCGATGCAGTTCTTTCTGAGTAATGATGATATTAATATATTTATGTAACAATATGGTTTGGCGTTAGGTTAAACGGTCAGAATTTGGCCAATGAAATATGTGTACCACTTCAATTAGGAAAAGGATCACCTATAGGGAACACTTTGAATTAGTAATGGGGAGGAAGATAAAAGAAATTATATATATATATATATATATATATATATATATATATATATATATATATATATATATATATATATATATATATATATATATATATATATATATATATGCGGATCTATAGTACAGTATATCAAAATATATACTTCTAATAAGAATAGGTATATATTTATATGGAAAATTTCAAAGGGGGCAGTTAACAGCCCTCCCTACTCTCTGAATGCCCAGAAACCCTTAACCTTTTTTATAAACAATGACTGATAACATGTGCTGTTTTCCCTGGTAACCACCAAACGATATCATTTCGTTGGAGGAGGCAGGCACTACTAACTTTTTTACAAACTATAAAAACTATATCAAATCATGCCTATAACCAACAGCCACGTTAAAAAATCTGATATCGTGGTATACTAAACACTTATGTACACTCATCATTGAAGCCACTTGACATGGGGAAGGGAAGGTCGCTTTATCTCGGTGGGAATATCCAGCTTTTTTTTTTTTTTAACTTCGTGTATCATTCTGTCTGACTTTCACCTTCAATTAAATTAAATCGTCATTATTTATATATTACTATGAAGTATCTTGTTTGCTTGGAATATGCATGCATAATTATTGACTATCCTCCCCCAACTACATAGTAAGTATACTTACTTCACCTCTTGTCTGCTGGCTTTTATTAAAGTTCTCTTACCTCACGTTCAAAATGGCGATATCTGAGATCCGACCCGAAGGTTTATATCATGGACGGCAGCACTGATACCTCCACACGCGTCTCTCCAGCTAGGCACACCAGTCATTCCTTCTGCACTTCATCCTCTACAAAATACGAGGTAAAGGTTAATTCGTGCTTGGTTTGGAGTAGGGAACAACACCGTATGAGAACTGAGGAGGACCGAGCCTTTGTCGACGGCGTTTCGCTAGTGCTTCTTCAGATCGATGGCCTTTGTTGACCTGAAGAAGTATGAGCGAAGTATCGTCAATAAAGTCTCCTCCTCCTCAGAGCAAGACCAAATGGGAGGTACTTATTAACATCCATCACCTGGAATGGAGGAAACGTGGTCTCTAGGGAATAGATGGAGGAAATGTGGGGGTAGATGGGGATAGGTGATTGCCAGAAACTTCCCAAATACTGGACACCAAGTCTAATTTCATCCCTATTGTATGCAAAACCTGTTACAATTGCACATCAATTCGAACAGTTAAGATGACTGCTAAGCTTTTCATTTTACTTTACCTTGACAAGGCCGCAATATGAAAAAAAATAAACATGAAGTATAAGCATCAGCAACTCACTTGAGCAGTTACCAGTTACTATTTTGTGTTTATTTTGGCTACATGGCAGTATGTCCGTGTGATTTTTCATTAAAAACTAAGCATTGTACTACACAAGGCCAAGAGATATATATCTTGGCCTTGGTACTACACACACACACAGATACACTCACAAAGAGAAAGAGGTCAGGATTCTGTATCGGTGGGGAAGACATGAAATTTTATGTTGCAAGCCTTTCTTCATACTGAATCACACCCAAACACTGCACATGCAGTTGCATGGCATTTTCACACTGGGCACTTGGTGGACACTATAGAGAGATGACCCGTCTCACCTTTGAACTACTGTCAACTGACTAGAAAATGAGCCTGTTTATCACTGTCTGGCAACTTGTTCTGTGGTGTATCCTCGCCGTAACGTCATACGCGAGCGGGACCATCGAGGTATAATATTATACCTCCATGAGCGGGACACATTTTTGTGGAGGGCTTCGCCGCAGGCCCTAGTAATGACGTCATGACAAAGTTACTCCCTAACAAAACAAAACCTACCTAACCTAACTAGGGGCGGACTACCGGGACCTAACTGGGGGCAGACTACCGGGACCTAACTGAGGGCAGACTACCGGGACCTAACTGGGGGCAGACTACCGGGACCTAACTGGGGGCAGACTACCGGGACCTAACTGGGGGCAGACTACCGGGACCTAACTGGGGGCAGACTAAATGTGTAAAAATAATACTATCCCTGCCGGGATTGAACCCCGGACCCTGACCATCTGACGCAATAGTCATACCAACCACACCACCAGCCACCACTGCCAATGGAAGCTAGATAAAATTATTTAAAGGAAGGAGAGAACTCGCGCATGCGCAGATATCATGACGTCATGACTAGGGCCTGCGGCAAAGCCCTTTCCATTTTTGCCCTTGTATGACAAGACCAGGGTTCCCAGATTGGCGGTTTTCCCGCTAGATTTGGCGGTTTCTCTCTCAACTCTGCGGGATAATTTACCAATGGCGGTTTAGCGAGAAATTTGGCGGGTTCGCCTGCCATACCTGCCCACCAATCCTTGCCCTACTCTACTCCGGAAGTACCTCATTTCACCTCACCTTAAGGTCCTGGAGTGGCGGCGTCTACGTCGTGGGACCACCCCCCAAGGCTCCCAAGGAAGGAAGCTATGGGGGCCAAACCGTCACAACATCCCCCCGCCCCCCACCAGGAGGCGCGAGTCCCTGGGAACGGCTTCGGTCACCCGGGCAATACCACACCCTCACACAACACACACTACACATTTTTTCATCACCGAGGAATGATTCTCCGGCTGTCATTTCTCGGCTTCTCCTTCTAGCCGGAGACATTGAAAGCAATCCTGGACCCATAAACAAATACACATGTCCGACATGCTCTAAACCCATCACATCAAGTAGGCAGACAAAGGGTTCAGTTCAATGCAATTCCTGTAAGAACTGGACCCACTTATCATGTACAACATTAGCATCCATGAAACACTACACAAACACATGGACCTGTTCCACATGTCCCTCACCTCTTCCAACACCACAACCTCCACCACCCTCTCCATCACTCCCACCTCCATCACCCTTACCATCACCTACACCTCCATCACCCTTACCATCACCCACACCTCCATCACCCACACCTCTATCACCCTTACCATCACCCACACCTCCATCACCCTTACCAACACTCCCGCCTCCATCACCCTTACTTCCAACACCAACAATACCTCCACCTCCACCTCCTTCCCCCCCACACTCTCCTCTCCCCCGTGCAGCAGCACCTAACACACACCGCACACACAACATTAACATACTTCAACTAAACATAGATGGCATAAACACCAAAAAACAAGAACTCACACACTTCATCATACAACATGATATACACATTGCCATCTTACAAGAAAAAAAATTACGCAACACAAACAAAACACCTACATTCACCAATTTCACCACCATCAGGCAAGACCGGGCCAACGGAAATGGCAGTGGACTCATCACTCTAGTCCATAAATCCCTTAATTATATTGAAACCAGTGCGGAACTCAAATCCCTCCTCCCTCACCATGACACCACCACAGAAATTCAAAGCATCAAAGTCCGCCCTGGGAAATCATCCAATATTACAATAGTTAATTTATACATCCCCCCTCAAACCAGCCCAACAGTTCCCCAAAACTTCCCCCAGCTCCATCTGATCACCAACCAACCTGACCTCATCCTGGGTGTGATTTCAACGCCAAGACGTCGGCCTGGTATGTCAACAACCCCGACACAGACAGAGGGCTTGAAATCCTTGCACAAACTGACAGCCTAATTTCATTAAACAACCCACATCAACATACTCATATTCCTCACCAAGCCCTCTTCCAACCATCCTCTCCTGACATATCCTTTTGCTCTCCCAACCTCGCCCCCAGAACATCATGGAGAGTGGTCAGAACCCTCGGCTCTGACCACCTTCCAATCATAATCACCACTAAAACAAGAATCACCCCAGTTGGCCACAGACACACATACACAAATTACAAAAGTGCCAACTGGGAAGCCTTCACTATGGAAACAGAACAACACTTCGAAACACTGAACAGTACACCCATCACAAACATCAACACAGCTGTTCAAAAATTCAATACAATTATACAAAACGCAGACAAACAGCACATCCCTAGAGGTAACAGAAGAAAACACAACCCCAACTTTACAACAGAAATTCAAGACCTCATCAAACAACGTGACACACTTAAACACACATCCCCAACTCCTCTTACGCAACACACAATAAACCAAATACAAGCACTAAATACACAAATAAACAACAAAATTAAAGAACAAAAAACACTTAACTGGCAAAGTTTTGTCAGTACACTCAACCACACAACCAACACCAGCAAACTCTACAAAACACTAAACAGCATCACACTGTCCAACAGCAACACTACACAATCACATGCAGCCATCACAACAACAGACACTATACCCTCTAACAAACAACAAGCAAACACACTCATCCAACATTTTTCTCACGTCAGCCACCTTCACCCTCACCCTGAAGACAGACAAATCATTAGATGCAAGAGACGTTTCCCCTCTGACCCAGACTATACACCATTCACAAATCATCAGACAAATCACATCATTCACAACATAAAACACTCACCTGCCTGTGGTCCAGACAACATCAGTAACATACACCTTAAACACCTTGGACCACAAGGCATACAAGCACTCACTAACATAGCAAACTACAGCTACTCACACAACACATTACCCAACATCTGGAAACACGGAAACATCATCACCATCCCCAAACCAAACAAAGACCCCACACTACCCTCATCACACCGTCCCATCACCCTCCTTTGTACACCCTCCAAAATCACTGAGCGCCTCATCATTAAACTAATCACACCACACATCTCCCTTGCATCTTCACAACATGGCTTCAGACCACTACACTCAACAAACACTCTTCTTACAGACCTCACACAAAGAATTTTTGATGGCATCAACTCAGATAGACCCCCACACAGAACACTCTTAGTTACATTGGACATTAGTAAAGCATTTGATGCCATCCCCCGCCACAACCTCACAAACAAAATATACAACACAAACATGCATAATAACACCAAAAGATGGCTGGCCAGCTTCTTGGGAGGAAGAGTACCCCATGTTACATTTGCTGGTCAGTCATCTAACATTAAAAATTTCACCAATGGTGTCCCCCAAGGTTCTGTACTCTCACCCATCCTTTTCAACCTATACATGCACGACATACCAACACCCCAGGCACCACAAATACACATAGCCTCCTACGCAGACGACATAACACTCACATGTACACACAGAAATGCAGACAGAGCCACTCTCATCCTCCAACCCTACCTCAACACACTTAATGCCTGGTTCACCACAAACAGACTTAAAATAGCACCCACCAAGTCAACTGTCACCCTTCTCACCAACTGGAATGCAGAACACCGCTACACACCACACCTCACCATAAACAACACACCTATACCACACACACACACACACACACTCAAAATACTTGGCATAACATACAATACATCCATGACATTCAAACAACATATTACGACCATCAAAAACAAATGCATGCAAAGACTTAAAGCCCTCAGATCACTTGCCAGCACAACATTCGGACACAACAAAGAAACCACAACCACAGTATACCAACAATATATTCGATCAGTGATGGATTATGCAAGCCCTACCTGGGCTTCAAACCTCACTGAGGCTCATCACAACACCCTTCAAACCATACAGAACAGAGCCCTAAAGATAATCACAGGCTGCACAGCTACCACACCTACAGACCACCTACACTATGAAACCAAAATCCTCAAAATCAAGGATCACCTTGACATGAGAGGCACACAAACACTTGCTGCAGCCTCCACAAACCCACACCAACCATCCACTACACTACATGGCACAACACCCACACATGCCAAGGAACATCAAAACAACACCCAGTACACGATACCATACACAAATACTATCATCTCTTACACCCTGCCCACCCCAAACCAATCTCCAGAAACACATCCATACTCAAATCACTCATCAATCCATCCAAACACTCAAAAACAACACTCAGGTGCATGCACGACCTCCTGACATCCACCCATCCGAATCCTCCCTTCCCCGTGAGGACAGAGTCCACCTGGCCAGGCTGCGGTGTGGCCACCACTCGGCCCTTCTGACATATCAGAAGAGGCTGGATGGAGCCATTGCGGATGCCTGTCCGGGATGCAACACAGCACCCCATTCTATTAAACACATTATTGAAGACTGCAATGCACACAACCACACTCGCCAACAACACAACATACACTCTCTGAAGGCACTGTGGGAAAGCCCAGTTCAGGCCATGACCTTCCTCAGGAGCTCGGGGCTGCTCGGCCAGACAGCTTGAGGAACTTCAACAACAACAACCTCACCTTAATAATCCGCTGAGCATTTTTATTTGGTAAATTGAAGGGCTAATGTCAAACTCGCTTAAATATACGGCTGTGGTGTGGCTTTCACCTCTTTACAGTGTTGCCGCCAAATTTTCAGTACCGTTCTCTCTCTCTCTCTCTCTCTCTCTCTCTCTCTCTTCTTTTATTTATAACTGAGCTTTCATTTGTTAATTTGAAGACAATTTCTTTAGCCTGGCTGTGTAGATGTGAGGAATGGGTTGAACTATTTGCCATGCTGTCTGTGCAAAAGGCATAAAGAAAGTGAAATCACCGCCAGGAAGCTATCCTGTGTCAAGGCCACCAACTGGGTGTGGAAGTGTTGCCGCTCACGAGTGATTTTTTTTCTTTTACTTTGGTATTGGCAAATTATTATTTTGTTCTACATAATAGCTTACAGATTATGAATGTGATTATTCCTCATCCTTGAAATTACGGTAAAAGCCAGTAAATGTGATCATTTTATTCTACAATTATAGCAACACCTGGTGGGTCTGGGTGTAGGTGTGGGTCTGGCTATGTCAGTATTGACGACACTCAAAAAAATTATATTAATTATTTCTTTTACTTTGGATAATGGCATATTTCTTCTTTTTCAAGCTTATTATGTTATATCTATAACTGTGATATTATTAACCACCCGAAAACTATTCTAAATACCATTATAAGTTACTACAATTTCTTTTAGCAACACTGTACAATATTTATGCCATGTTTCTGTGTAACTGTATAAATGTTTTATGCATAATAAGATTACTTTTGATTAATCCATCTAAATACACAAGTGGATGTTGTATATATCTGAATTTATTGTATTTGTGATGCCTTGTACATAAATAGCTTCCGTTTCACATCGCAAGTTGGGGAAACGTGGCATAACTGTACAAAATAGCGGGACATACCACAGCCGTAAATTTAAGCGAGCAAGACTATAGTCGTTTGATTCATGCAAACTACGCCAGGAAACAGATTATCTCTGTATAAAAGTGAGATATCTGTACTGTTGTATGACAGTTTTTGAGGAATCAATTGCCCTCAAGTTCACGTCAGCCTACCTGGCTACTACTATAAAAATAGCTGACTCAGTGCTTCCACTTTAGGGTAAAATACCCCATTTTAGGGTACTTTTTTTATGTTGATGATCCCATACATAAATCTCTACAGTGCCTTGATCCCCGAAATGCTGCAATCCTTCAACCACCTTCTCTGTCTAAGCTCTTTGATGATATTCCTCAACTCTCAAAATTTGCTGACAAAAACCTCACAGATGAAGAGTGGAGAAAACACCATCTGCTGCAGGAACTTTCCGGCCAGCTCACCTTTACTGATTACTGGAATATTGTTTGTAACCAAACAAATGCTGCAAATAACCCATGCTTCCCAAATCTAAAAGTGGTGATGTCAACACTTTTATCATTACCATTCTCTAATGCACCTGTAGAGCGCTTCTTTAGTAAGTTGAACCTAACTAAAACTAGCCAAAGCTCAAGTTTAAAAAATGAAACTCTTAGTGGACTAATGCACATGGTTTATTATCTAAAGAATACAAATCTAATAGCAGACAGCTTTGATACAGATAACAGACTAATAGCAGCTCTTCGGAATGTTAAGAGCAATGCAACATGTAGTGAAACCAACAAAATGTAGGCTAGTTAGGCTACTTATGAAGGCTAGCATATCAGTATCTCTATTTAATCCTGGAAATATATAAGGAATTTATAAGTAGCCTACTGGGAAAAGTACAGATAGGCTACACATTTAACATTCAATATAAATTCTTTGACATAATATTATCACATATGTTATTCTTATATTGTTTTGAATTAATTTGTTAAACTTGGAAGCGATAGTGGTAGTTAAGATATACTAAACCGGCACTAATTAGAGAACAATTAATTAGTTCATAATTTATAACATTTATTTTAAAGAGTGATGCTACTTACAGAAAAACATATTTAGTTAAATGTTGTTCAATTGTGTCTTCATGTATGGACTTTATTTATGCATTCTAAAAAAGTGTATTACAAATTGAAGTGATGAATGTGGATATGAACATGGAGGTATAATATAAAGGAGGCGGCATGACGTCACAAAGGTGAAGCCAACTCGCTATTGGTCGGCTGTCCTCCCTACCCAAGTCCCTACCCCCATTGAGGTATTGACTCAAAACAAACCTCAGCTGACCACGTCGGACCATCAACTTCACCAACATTCTTTGCCATTTTTTATAATAATGCTGGCGTGTTCAGCATATGGGTGTACCCAGAGAGACAGGAGTCTTTCTTCTACATTTCATAGATATGTTAAGAAAGTCATACAGAAAAATATACGACAGAAATGGACAAATCAACGAAGTGAAATTCATCACCTGCCTCACACCGTGACACGTACCCATGTCCTGTAGAATATTGATACTGTACACACAAAAACTGCAAAGCCAGGGCTATTATAGTGTTGTGATATTAACTGTTAATGTATAACCTCACATATATATGGCATTGACAGGGCTATAAAAGATAAACTGGCTCCATGGGGTGACCTACTTGTGCCCAACTTAGGGTTGGCCTGTAGGATAACTCGAATGTTGAGAGATTGTATTATGAATGTTTTAGCATATTTCATAAGGTTTTAAAGATATTAAATTTATAATTGTGTTTACTACGTAGACTATTTGGTTGTTGAGAATTTAGGTCTAAGTTATAGTACCGCCCGTAGTCTAAGTTAAGCCAATGTGCCAAAAGAGTTTTTATAATTGTAAAATTACGGCCTGGGACTGATGATTAAAATAATGTTTTTGTGTGAATCAAAATGAACTGGAACTAAGTGATGACACACTTTATGCAGTAACATCCAGCCATCATGGTAAGATTTCATGTGGCTTATAAGTGGTAAAATGTGTTTGATACAAGACACTACACCTGAGTGTGATGGGTGTTACACTACGCATCTCTTCACCATAATATACACATCTTCACTACACATCACATATCTGCAGTACCATATACACATCTTCACTACCCTATACACATCTTCAGTACATTATACACATCTCCATAACACACCACACCTTCACTACACATCACACATCTTCACTACACATCACAACACACCACATCTTCACTTCACTATGTAAATCTTCACTACCCTATACATATCTTCACTACATTATACACATCTTCACTACACTATGTAGGCTACATTTTCACTGCACATCACATTTCACAGCACACCACACATCTTCACTACACTATACACATCTTCACTTCACTATACACATCTTCACTTCACTATACACATCTTACTGTATATAATCTTATTTATATACTGTACTTAAAGAGTGACATAAGGCCTTCAAGAGTCTCATACTAGAACTCTTTATATAATTAATTTTATTTGCATTTGTACAGTTGCCCACACATGAAACTGGTATGGCTCGTTACTTGTGAGGTGGCTACAACGAAAGGAAATTTAAGTGAAAAAAGATGTAGTTTGTTGACAGGCAGACAGTAAAATATTATTACTATCTGCTTATCAACAAACTATAACTTTTGCTCACTTTCCTTCCTGTTGTAGGTATCTCGCAAGTAGCGAGGCATACCAGATTCATGTGTGGGCAACTGTACTTGTTCTTATTTCTCTGTAACCTTATAATACTGTCTGTGGGTTGGTGTGTAAGCTATGACCTTCTCTTTTACTATAATTTTTGCATAAAATAAACTATTCATTCATTAATTAATTAATTCTTTCATTCATACTCCTAGGAAAAGTTTGCGAGAAGAGGTAATGCTCTAGGAAACAGCGGTATTTAATGGGTTTAAGTACTTTTGATAATATTCAGAATTGGATAATTTTATGCAGTTATCATATATGAAACAAATTCAAGTCTCTTTCTGGCTCTAATTATAGTTAATATGAGAAAATAGAGCATAATTATAGTGGGTTTATAGCGGTCGGGGCAATGTTTTGAGTCAATGGGGGGGTAGGGTAATAGGCTCCGCCCCTGGCTTCACTTTGGGTGTTTTTATACCATGGGTGTACAGGACGAGCGGCTCATGCCGCCTCCTCTATATTATACCTCCATGGATATGAACCATGGCATATACTAATGTGTTCAACAGTTTTGTTTCATAATGTAAACCATATTGAAATAATCATTAAATATTTTTCTAGGCGTGAATTAAGTTCCAATATTGGCATCTGAAGGCCTAAAGGTACGGGTATATGGAAGTTTACTATAATGTACAATATATACTAGTCATGTGAAAAGCAATTTTTATATTGAGTTCAGTTATCAAAATAATTGTATTGTTTTGCAGGATTTTTTTTTTAAACCATGTCAGCGTTTTGTAATTATAAGCTCACAATATGTGCGACACAGAATATATATATGTTTTGTACAATAACCTCTGTGAAATATATCGTTTACCTCAGCTAATACTATCATATTCCTCGTTATTCAATAGATCAGATATAAATTATGTACACTTAAACACTTGTGATAATTGAAAGGCCATAGTTTCGTAAAATGTCAGTAAAATTGTGGAATTGTGAAATTTAGGGTAATTTGTCCAGTTTTAGGGCGTTTCAAGAGGAGGAGTTGGGGTAAAAAAATATTGGCTCGTGGAAGCCCTGAGCTGACTGTTGACAAGACCTGTTAAAAAATATATAGTGTTATTGGTCTTGGAAGACAGTAGATGTGTATGTGTGAGAGTGAAAGATAGAATAATGGGTAAATCTTGTAGCAGAAAGTTAAAAAGTATAAAATTCTGTCATTGATTAATGGAAATTAAATTGATTTTGAGTTTGGCAGTTCTTAGCGGGATTAGGTTCGAGAATTTGGCGGATTTTTGACGGTATTTGAGCTGAGCTGTGCGGGAAACGCTAGCAACGATCTGGGAACCCTGGACAAGACCTTTTAGTCTTATTGGTCTTGCCTCAGAGTATGGTGTCTCCTACGAAGCTATATAGTATTTAAATTTTTAAGGGTTAGATCTGCACTGTTGTAATTCATACCTAATGGCTGATGCCACCATTATAGAGACTGTTCTCACTCCAAAAAGTATTAAAGTAATAAAGCTATTAACTGTGTCTAACACTGATCTATAATTAATGTCTATCTATAGAAGACTATGCAAGTACAGTACGTCCCTCTTGTATTTAACTTGTTTGACTTCTTCTGATTCCACAGACCCACGCTGGTCACAGCTAGAAAACATTATACTGTAGAAATGAGGTCAACAAGAGAATTGTGCACGGCTGTCAGAAGGGGTGTGACAGCAATTAGACAAGTGGCAGCTACCAGAGGCACACATGTAAAAAGCAGTAACGATGGGACACAACAAACTAGGAACAGTATGGCGGGAAGCAGGTTTGTGACAAGAAGTAGCAGTGGTTTAGCAGGAAGTAGTAGCAGTAGCATTCAAACCACAACCGATGATGTGCCATACAGTATTTACAGTCGACCTGTCTCCACTCATCCTGACACTCGGCAGATTCAATCAGCCACTTCTCTCTCACAGTGAGTATCCATATGTCCAATTAATAATAATAATAACAGTGCTGATAATGGTCATAAAAATAACACGTGCATGTAGGGTCTTTACTATTACCAGTGTTTATATTTCAGTATTACAAACAAGTGTAGTGGGTGTCGTATTTTTCAGAGTCCAAAAATTTCGTAAAATTGCCTTTTTCACACTTTTCTTATTACAATATGCTCTATTTCATCTTGGACTACAATATTTCTTAGTAACATTTCCGTTATAAGTGCGTTATAAGGCCACTCTCACGATTTCTAACCTTCAATGTGTTTGCAAGTCTAAACAAATATGGCTGCCATGGGCATTGAAATCAAAACCTAGGTCAGCTGATCATATGTGGTTGTCATGGTAATCATGAGCCCCACAGTGCGACCTGGTGGCACATTTTTTAACTTCAAGCCAAATCTAACCAATCAATTTTTCACACAATTCTATCATCTCGTTATTGACCAATCATACATAGACCTACAACACGTGACTACGTCACTGAAACTTCAGTCTCTCCATTTATCTTGCCAGTACAACATTATTGTCTGTCTGTGGAGGAGGTATATCCTTGGCTCACCTGGCTGCTTGGTTTTACGAATTTTTACTGGAGAAACACTGAAATTATAAAAAAAAAAAAAAACACTTGTGCCTCTTATTGAAAAATACATGATCAGTTATTGTTAATGATTGTTGGAAAGTTTAAAGTGCTTTGAATATAAGGTCATCCAGTCCACCTACCACCCATAAGACTTGCCAGAATACAACACTACCTACTTTTCAACTCCACAAGAACCAGTACCTTCCACATCATTTGCTTCCAATTAAGGTAAATTGGGGTATTTATTGAAAGAATTACCGTTTTGCAGCAGTGTTGCCAGATCCGGCTGGGTCCCAGTATTTTGCCCCTGTCATTTATTGTACTTTATCACGATTATTTCCCGGTAGTTTGCCCAGGTTAGGTCCCGGTAGTCTGCTGTGGTCTAGGTTAGGTTAGGTAAGGTCAGGCTAATTTCAAAATGCCCCATTTGAATATGCCCTATCTTGGAAATGGGGCATTTGCGGAGGAAATGCCATAGAAGAAAATAGTCTTAGAATGGTCTAAATAAGTGGGTAATGAAGATAGAAAAACCGTACGCAATAACGGTAATTCTTTCAATATTTACCTAAATTGGTGTATGGAACAAGGGGTCTTACTAATTCTATAACAAATTGATGTTCTGGTTAAGACTGAAGGATGCCATGATTAGGTCCCAAAGGATGCCATGATTAGGTCCCGAAGAATGGCAAGGTTAGGTTCCGAAGGATACCAAGGTTAGGTCCCGAAGTATGGCAAGGTTAGGTCCCGAAGTATGCCATGGTTAGGTTCCGAAGGATGCCCTCTTCTAGGTTAGGTTAGGTCAGGTCAGGTTGAAAATTGGAAAACCCGAGCCAACTTTTGCCAAAACTTGGCTTTTACTTCTATGGCATGTCATGAGTGCAATCTAGAGAGGCAAATACACCATATTATGAGTTTAAACCCCACCCAAAACCCCCGATTTCCCAGGCTCTCCCCCAAGATTGTTGGATGGGGGGGAGGGGGGCTATCTCGAAAACGAAGCATTTCCTAAGGAAACGAAGGTCAATATCACTCAAATTACACTAAAACCTTCTAGGAATTATAGATTTTTCCAATGAAATCCTGTTGTGGCAACTTGTAAAAATTTACCGTTCCTTTTATCAGGTGGGTTGATTGTGAGAAGAAGTGGCTGTTCCCAGCGGACAATCGATTCATGGAAATGTATAACACAGTAAAGAATGGAGGCTATGGCCAGGGGGCGAGAGTTACATACAAGTCTAAGGTTCCCGTCACACCACAAATGGTGGAAACAGCACTCCACTGTTTGACAAGGTACGTGGGTTGAAGGGTTAACACGTAATCTTTTAAAGTTCTCTATATTCATTAACGTCTATTGCAGTAACCAACATCTGTAAATGATTGCTGTAAATTACTATGAAATTAGACAATGTGACTGTACAGTGCAAATTCAAATAGAATTAGTAATACTAAAAACAATTAACAAACCCAGTAGGGGAAGTATTGTCTGCGGTGGTGTGGGCAGTACTTTAAGGGGCTTGGCACACCTTTGGTCCCAACCAATCCTTTTCAGTTCTTCAACAATCCCTCCGTTCCTTCTCTTTTCCCACTGGTTAGGGCTGGTTCTATCCAGAAAGGAGGAATTTGGCATCCTCTGTCTGTCTCTCTTACTATTTCTCATTCCTTCTGGGTAGCTGGCGAGATCGCCCAATTGGTTGGCACAACAGGGGAGGCTAATGTTTATGGGTTTGTTAGCTCGGGGGTACAGTCAGTGGCAAAAGTCGTGTTACCTCACTTAGCGTTTCTTGAAGGATAACAGTCATAAAGGATAATCATCGAACCAACACATTCACCATACAAAATTACAATATCCAGGGGGCAAATTAATAAATTACTCTGGGTTTTCTTTTTATGAGCCTGTGAAGCTTATATTCCATACTATACTTCATGACTTGACAGATGTGGCGACACGACTTTTGCCGTCGACTATACATGACAGTAAGCCAGTTGTCCCCTCTTCTGTTGTCTTCGAAGAAACAGATCTCACAAATTCCCTGGCTCTCTTTAATTTAAGGGTCCGAGCATCTGCGACTGCACGGCTTCTGTCAACCAGAGTTACCAGCAGACTCGGGACTGCTCGGGCAGACAGTTTGCTAGGGAACAACAACGACAAATAACAATAACATTGATAATAAAAACTGCAATCAATGCAAGTTTCATGTCTGAACACAGGCTAGTAGTTTTAAATGCATTAAGAGATGAGTGGATTACTGCAGGAGTTGTGTAGGAGAAGAAGTAGGTTAATCAAGATTTGGTAGATTTTGAACAAGATGATTTCACTAAACATATAGTTTCCAAAAACCGTGTGCAAGCAGTACTTAGCCTACTCAGTCTTTCGCACAGCTAGTCTGAGGGAATCGGCAGCCTCTAAAATGTGTCAAAAGTATAATTATATTGTCTCGATCATTTACAGCCATTTCCTTTCCTCTCCGTCCTTCTTATTCCATTCAGGATTGCATCGTTCAGATTGAAGCGGGTGACTTCTATATATCTGAAATAGAGGCTCCTCACTGCATGAATGCCAAAGTTGAAGGAGTATTATTTATTGCCCTCTAATTAATATACTTCAAAGTCAAAAGTTTAATAATTATTTTCTCTGCAGAAAAGCCAATTCCTTCCGAACCTGCCTCCAATACCGAGGGGACGAGTTATGGGTGGTCGAGTTGATGAAGCCTGACCTCGACTTCAAGGTGATTAATTACACTTTTTGTACATTAGAACGCCTTGATTTCTCCATAGTAAGCCAGGAAACAGGACCAAACTAACAATAATAATGGCGTCCTGTTGCCTGGAATAGTGTAGAGGAATCAGTTGCTCCAGATTTACCAACACTAATTTCCAAAGAATATAATAATTATACGGTTGACCGCAGGAATTCTTACACAGGCTATATGGAAAGAGAGGGCATTATTCTGCAAGTAGCCTACTGCAATGAATGGTCCACCAAGGGACTCGGTGACTGCAAAACAACAAACCTAATAGAAATGTTGTATTGCAGTTACGTAGTCTTACAGTTTATGTATATTTTAAACCCTTGAAAACAGCGTATGTACAAATTTTGTGGCCAAGTACCGTACATACAACCAAACAAAATAATAAAAAAGTCACACGACATCCTTACCCAACAGCGCCAAACCATACATTGATTTGACAGAATGGTTAACGAACAATACTATAATGTGGAAGTGCTTTTACTTGACGACGCTTCTGGCTAGCACAGTGCTAGAATCTGCGGCTGCAATTCTGCGGCCCAGCGTTCGATCCTTGCTCGGGACACGATAAAAATCTTTCACTGATCCCAGAGGATACCACCCCTGTGAGCAAGGGGTGGGGGGTTTGAGTCAGCTGTCTGAGGTCTTCCTGCTTACGCAGCCATAGCCGAGGCTGACTCGGGTCTCACGTGGGTGGAGAGGTCTCTGGGCCACTCATCATCCTTGTGATGTGTGCTATAGTTGTATTTCATACACACAGTGTGTGCTACACTCTGTCCTATTGGCGGACCTTCAGGTCATTAAAGGCAGGAAGGAAAATGTCAATCAATATAGGCTACTCATATGGTGTTGGTCTTTAAGGGGAGATTCTTTTGTAGGTGAATTGGAAAGTCTCTGATTCCTCCACACTGCCACGAAACAGATCCTATATTAGTACCACTGAGGGTGTCTGTTTTCTGGTATAGTTGGCCGGGAGGAATCAGTAGCCTCCCAATTCACCAACAAAGAATCTCCCCTTAACCACCACAGCCAATTAAACTACTGTATAGCCAAACCAAACTCGCACCCTCACCTACACACAGCCTAATTACCACCGACCACAAAATTATAGTAGAATTATGACAGTTTGGGCAGTAGCCTAGTTCAGATTTCAGAGATTTGTCAAAATACTCGAAACTTCCAAAAGCATGAAAACAAATATTGGATTGTCGAAAGAACTGCATCACCGTCGAAGAAAACTGCTGTTAGTCTCAATAACATTGCTTCCTAAGATTCATACAAGTGGCTCACTTTAATTCACCTAATGCAAGACTTTTGACTGTGACTATACATTCACAGCTTCTATAAATCTCACATATGAAGCAATGTATTATTACTTTACCAAACAAACAATACTACGTAAGCAGGTGCCACATGTACGATTTGGGGACTTCAGCCAATAAAAAAGAAGTACTGTATAGTTACCGTTATAGCCTTGACAATATCAACCTTGGACTATTTATTGACTGTACAGTATCAGTCTATCTATCTAATGAATGCCAGACATCTTAATTCTTAATGAGGTTACCATATTCTTTATATTTTTCCTTGCAGGTTTTGGAAGGAGTGACCAATACAGAACAAGCACTGCTGGATCTTATAGTACAGCCTTGTCAGCTATTTGAAGGACCTCTTTGGAGTGCTAGGATGTTGTTACCCCCACAAGAAGGTCACCAAGACACCAAGGATCCTTACCCATACACTTCTCAACTTCTCTTCTCCCTCAACCACGTTATGCACGATGGTGTAGGGCTATTATGGGCCTTATTTTGGATGTTAGAGATTTTGGACAATATCCTCAGTGGAGTCCAGACAAATGATCAGCCATTTGGAATCCTGCATAGTGGGCTTGAGATCAGTCAGGAAGAAGATAAAATAAGGAAGGAACTACTGAAGGATCCCCTCACCTTAAGGCGTCTCCTAAACGAACAAGCTGAGAAGAACACAATTCCCCTGATTGCTGAAGCTTTTGGGCTCCCCGAAGAGGAATACCCAGTCACTATACCCCTGGAAACAGAGGTGATTAGCAGCCAAATCATGGAACAACTTGGCAAAAAGTGCAAATCAGTCGGGGTAACACTGAACTCCTGTTTCCTTGCTGCTTACAATGTGGCCCTGGTGGAATTGATACAAGAGGCTGGGCTTGACAGAGATGTTTATAACATCACCAGTCTTATCCCAGTCAACACTCGACGCTTCGTGACCGAATCTGGTTTCCATCTAGGCTGTTACAGCGTGCCTTTACACCACACCACAGCCACACCTAGAGATGTTAAAAACAACTTTTGGCAATACGCTAAGGAAATAGATGATTCAGTTCGTGGGAAAATGAGGAAGAAACAATTTTTGACTGATCGTGTTTTGGACAAGATGTTACAGGAGGAGGGACACATACCAAACACCCAGTGTGAATTTCCTCCCCTGAAATATGACTTCACTCTTTCTAATATCTACTCTGCACCGATACCATCCTCTGGTTTGGGAAAGAACATAAAATTGGACTACTTTTGTAACCTCAATACCATTGAGAAAACATGTAATGGCTTTACAACAGCTGTGAGTTCTCATGGTAAACAAGCACAAATTAAAACTTCTAACTCCTCCCGGTATATGACTGAAGAGACAGCAATCAGGTGGAATAAGGGCCTTGTTAGAGTCCTGCTGCATGAAGTTATGTAGTTTATCTACCTATCTATCTATAGCTCTGACGCCTCGTTCCCTCCGGGAACTCCCCCCAAGGGGGTGGCCACGGCAGAAGTGCCTCCAGTTCTCCCTGTTCCAACACTCCCTCCTTACTTGGTCCAGCCCTCCTCTACCCCTCATGTTTTTCTCCTTTACATACTCTTCCACTCTGTTCTGCCATCTAACCGGAGGTCTGCCTCTCACACCAGGTCCCACAACTTCACTTTCATACACCTTTACAAACTCCTCACCTTGCATTCTCTCCACATGTCCAAACCATCTCAATGTATCACGCTTCACTCTCTCAACCACTCCACATTCAATACCAATTGCCTTCTCACTCATACCACACCTCTCATATACACTCTCATTACTTTCTCCATCCCACCTTGTAAGTCCACATGCTCCTCTCAAGTAACTCATTTCCACAGCACCTATTCTAGACTGATGGGCCCTACTCCATGTCCATGTCTCCGACGCATATGTCAGTGTTGGCAGGATTATACTGTTTCGTAGTCCCATTTTCACTTCCATACTCACACTTCTACCCTTCATAATCCTCCCCAGTGATCCTATGACCTGTCTACCCCTCATTGCTCTCTCCCTAATTTCTCCTTCCATACTCCCATGTTTACACATAACTGTACCCAGGTACTTAAACTCCTTCACTTCCCCCATCCTCTCACCCCTCAGAGTTATCTCACACTTTGTCCCAGTTGGTACTCCCACTCTGTAAGGTGTAGCAAAGTCAATCACTTCAGTTTCTGCTCTCTCAAATACCATCACTTTACTTTTACCAACCTTCAGTTTCCTTCGTTTACACACAGACTGAAATTCATCCACCACTCTCTGTAACTCCCTTTCACTCTCAGCCATCAACACAGTGTCATCTGCAAATAAACTTGCTGCCAAGGACCAATTTGCTTCATTCAGCCTCAGCTTCACCCCCAGACCATTCACTTTGGCTTTCATCTCTCTCATACAACCATCCATATATATATTGAACAACCATGGTGACATAACACATCCCTGTCTCAGCCCTACACCAATATTAAAACTCTCACTTAGATCACCCTCTACCCGTACACATGCTTTTGCACCTGCATAGAAGGCCTCAATGCCCTTCAGCAAAGACCCCCAACACCATAAATTCTCAACACCTCTGACATAGCTTTCCTATCAACCCTATCGTATGCCTTCTCCAAGTCCATGAAGGCAGCATACAACTTCCTATCCTTCCCAATATATTTCTCCACAATTGATTTTAATGCAAATATCTGGTCCACACATCCTCTACCCTTTCTGAACCCACCCTGCTCCTCACTAACTTTATTCCCTGTTACATCAACCAGTCTCTCAGTAAGAACCTTCCCATACACCTGCCCCGGTACACTAAGGAGGCTTATTCCCCTATAGCTACCACACTCCTCCTTACTCCCCTTCCCCTTATACAAAGGTACAATTATGGCTCTCCTCCAATCCTCTGGCACCTCTCCCTGCCTCCAAGCCAATGTGCATATAAGCATCATCCACTCCACCACTATCTCCCCCCCACACTTTAACATTTCAGCAGTTATCTCATCCACCCCCAGTGCCTTTACCATCTTCAACTTTCCTATTGCTTTCCTAACCTCTTCTCTTCCTAAATCTCCCTGTACACCCTGTCGTCTACCACCTGCCTCCATCCCCATGCATGTCACCACCGCCTCCCCTCCCGTCCCCCCATTCATCAGACCATCAAAATGCCTCTTCCACACTTTCTTCCTTCCACTCACAGTAACTCCATCTTCTCTCTTCATTCTCACGCTACGAGACTTTCCTTCTCCTCTTTCTCTTTTAACCTCCTTCCAGAATAATTTCTTGTTTTCTTTAAACTTTTCACTCAGTTTCATGCCAAACTCCTCATCCACTCTCCTTTTACTCTCACTCACCATCCTTTTCACTTGTCTCTTACACACATTATATTCTCTTTTCCATCTCTCTCTCACTTCTTCTGGCACATTCCTCTGTAATGTTCTCCTATATGCCTTCCTTTTCTTCTCTACAGCATCTTTCACTTCATCTGACCACCAAGCACTCCCTTTCTTGCCCCTCTTCTGTGTCTTATATCCGACTACCTCTGCTGCTGTTCTCATTACTATTGCCTTAAACACTTCATATACCTCTCTCACTCCCACTCCCTCCCCCATACTCAGCCTAACATCCTCCAGCACCTCACCCACCCTCCTCTTATATACCTCTCTGTACTCACTGTCATTCAATCTTCCACTTGCCACTTCCCTCTTGTTCCCCCCTCTATCCTTCCTACCATACTGGATGTAGTTTAACATCCAGATTCAAACAAATATCAGTGTTAAGGGGGTAATACACTTTTTAGTACATTGGAGTTTCTTGATTCCTCCAAAGTATAACAAAAATAATGGTGGCCTGTTACCTGTAATAGTTTAGAGGAGTCAGTTGCTCCAGATTTACCAACACTGCATTACCCCCTTAAGAGAAAAGCTATTTAAACACAGCTGTGCAAGATGAGTAAATATCCCTATAGTTTGCTGTCTTGACAAAAATCATGTTTTTTTAATTATACATATTATTGAGAATTTGACTGCGGCCAATAAGGCGCTATATTATATTATGCTAAGTCTAAGGAAACTAGTTTGCTGGTTCAATACAGTATAAATGATTTGTATCTCACCTGAGCCGTATCCAGTACTTACAATAAGTCAGTAAACTACTGGTAAGGGGTGCTGATGGTGTAATGGTTATAACACTCGCCCAGCACGTGAGAGATTCCTGGGTCAGTGGAATTGTTGGAAAATTTTCCCAGCCCCCTATGTCCCTGTTCACCTAGCAGTAAGTAGGTACCTGGCTGTAAGAACATATCTGTAATTTACCTTATAACAATTCTATGCTTAAAGGGGTAATACATTTTTGGTACATTGGAGTGCTTTGATTTCTTATTGTATGTCAGGGAACAGGATCAATGAATAAATATATTTGGATCCTGTTGCTTGGAATAGGTTTGAATCAGATTTATCAATATTGTACTGTAATACCCCTTTAAAGATATGATTAGGATAACTTTAAACAGACTGTACAATATTTTGTTATTATATGACATGGTTTTGATACCTAATGACATGATTAAACTTATTGGAATTCATTCAATCAAACTACTGTTATGATAAGGTTAAATGTGTTGTAATATTGGTTTGTCACATGGTTATGATCCATAATGACTTTTATAGAATATCTTTTAATGTGGCTTTGGAGCCTATTAATGAGATAGGTGTAGTAATGTTAAGATTCAACTGCACACTAGCTTAGCATTGTTACATCCTTATGAGTCTTAAATAACCTGTTCTGGTGGCACAGTGATTGGTTGAAGGTGAAAGAAACCTGCCGTAAGCCTTGAAAACCCTGTAGATACAGTATGACAAGGGAGAAGGTGATAGAGAGGTGGGTCAGCAAACACAAAGGAAATAGAAGGAAAGGAGGGATAATTGGAGAACTTACAGGGAGTGACTGGGGCTAAAGGGGTGCCAAACCATTGAAGTACTCCCCACATCACTGTAGGAAATACTTCCCTCACAAGGGATGGCACAGTGTGGTTAAAGTCCTGAGGCATGTGTTGTAGCAGTGCTAAGCCAGTGTTTTATATAATTTGACATGGATTTGATGCGTATCATAACTCTTTTTTGTTAACTTATGACATGGCTGTGTTGCCCTTGACAAGATAACGTGAATAAAATCTATTTTAACTCGTATCATTATATTATTTTGTACCAAATAAGTAAATACCACAAAGAATTAACTGAGAGGTCAGAAGTGATGACTGAGTGATACATTGTTGCTGATAGTGCAGCTGTGGGAATGCTGACTACCAAGCTAAGCCATATAACCATGTACCCGACTGGTTTCAGGAGGCCGCTACTACTCCTAACAAGTTGTACTGGACCTGGACCAGTCAGATGGAAGGCAGTATCGCTACCACTACACCAACCAAGTGCTCCAATTGCAAGCCTGTTGGCCCACACTGTCAGGGATTCAAGTTCAATCAGGGTGCTAGTATACCCTGACTCAGCTCTCTATCTACTCTTACAGAGATGGGACAAACGATTAAAGAGATAAATTCCACCAGAGCTGAACACCATATTTTGTCAGTCATATAGCTCTACGTATCTTACAGGAGGCACGTACCTCCCCTCACCCGATTTACATGTAATGATAAGCCTCGAACTCAGCCCATCAAGATGCAACACAACTACTGTATAGGCATTGCAAGAGATGTAGGCGAGTAGTGAGGGAAACACGGGTGTAGAATATAATACTTTATTCCTGACTAGTTTCGCCTACTGCTTCTTCGGAAGAAGCAGTCGGCAAAACTAGTTAGGAATATTGTATTAAATTTTCTACCCATGTTTCCCTCACCACTCACCTACAACTACTGTAGTTTTATCATCTGAGGGAGATATTGTGGTAATCTGGATGGATATCGATAAATTGCCACAGGCCCAAATGCTATTGTAATGGTGATGAACACTGCAGCTAAGTTCCATTTAGGGACTGGCAATGATGCCACTCCCAGAAGTCAGTATTTCTTGATTCCAAGCAATCCTGAACCAGTGAATCTTAACAACTTTTAATTTATAAGCTACCCTTGTTCGATAGCTGCCCTTCCCTCCGCACTTTTACTTCTGATTTCTTTTCTGGAAGTTCTATACCTGCTATTGTATGCAGTCATTACTCTTCACCTAAAGATATTAACTGTGGTGTTCCTCAGGGCTCTGTCTTATCACCTACTATCAATTTTCTTTCATCAACAATCAGCTGTATTCCTTATCCTATCCACTCATATGCTGATGAGGCAGTGATTCCACACTACACTACTTTATCAGGTTTAATAACCATCCATCACCCAATGATGCAATAGCAAGTCTGACTTGACTCTTTTTTTTCTATACCTCAACCTCGGAACTGTAGGCTGTCAGTAGCCCGTGACTCTTGCAAGGCCCCGAGATTATTGGGTGTCGCACCAGATGAGACAGTGGAGCTTCGTGATGATGTTCGTACCGTAGCTTCTCTTCTGCCCCACTAGATGACGACACCTTATTTATACACGTCACTATCAGGAGAGAGCAGCTACACCGTCACTCACAGCATCTTGGAATATGGTCTGGCATCTTCTATGTTGTGAGTTGATGACGATGTAGGGGGTATTTTATTGACGTGTCGGCGTAGCCAGGGTAGTTGACGAACAGCTGGACCCATCAGATCACAAAAAAAATCACAGACGTTTTCTCGTAGACTCGAACCAGGGCCCTTGCCATTCGCAGTCCGTCACTTTATCCACTCAGCCACCGCTCTCCTCTCCAATGACACACAACTTGTTCTCTCCTGTTTCCTTGACTTTCTTGGTGAGATTTTTCCTTTGAATCTACATTACTTACTTAGTTAAAATCACTTCAGAGAAGATGGGTGTGCAGTGTGCTTGCTGCACAGATTCTTTTCAGCAGTACTTTCTGGAATGAATTATGAAAAGCCTTATCTGTATGTAATGGCAGGAAGACAACCAATGTGTTATACCATAAATCATAACAGAGCAACCATCCATCTTTATCCCTTATGATTTATGTTCCTTCAAGTGTAACATGTCAAGGCATCTCGAACAAAATTGGATGTGATTTTGGACCCTTCCCACTTTTTTTCCACAAGTGAGGACATAGAGTAGACTTTTGGCCTATTTAGTCTTCAGCTTCTGTATCACTCAAAACAAATTATGTAGATTAGCAATAGAACTTTTATGGAGAAAAAAAAGGAAAAGGTCACTCATATAAATTTATTTATTAAACACTCCCAGAGAACAGTAGGCTACAGCAGTCTGTACATTTGGCAGAGCACTACAGAGGCTCCATAAAGCCACAATCCCACAGAGACCTCTACATCAATGTTATCAGTATTTTAAAAATCTCTGAGGAAAGTAAGGTTGGAAAACTTGACACAAGGGAACAGAAAAGAAATATTATTGTAACTGTAAATAACCCTTTGAAAAAAACCCAGTATTTTTATATAAATATTTTACTACTAAAGGGGAGATATAAAAATTAATAATTGTTTAATACCTGAATAATTCATGGCTGAAGGTGTTAGCTAAGGAATAGAAATCGTGTTATTGAACTTTATATTAACCCGCCCAGTGCCAACTACATATATTATACTACCCTCTGTACCAGCTCATCATACAATAGAAAATTTATACAATCATTACTGTACTGCCAAAATATCAGTAATAACAGTTTGAAATCTGTGACAGGGGAAAAGTGGGCCTATGTGGTGTTGAGTACAGATGCACCAGGCAAAGCGCCAACCCCAAAAATACTGTATTGGGAAGAAAAGAGTGGCAGGGTGAGTACTTATGCCATTTTATGGATGGGTAACAGTGACACTACTCACCTAACATGTTACACACTTCCCACAGCCACATTAAAGGTTTGTCTTATATACTATTCAGATAACGGTCATATATGGTACCATGCTTTTACATCATTTTTAACTGCTTAGGCCCAAAAAAACACTGAAAATCAGTTGGTACCGGGCTAGGGTAATGTAGTCAAAACCCTCTGGTATCATGTAGATTAAGGTAACATTATAACCAGAGGTTCTCATTTGACAACTTATTTTTTTACACTTGGTATGATACAATACAATATAAAAAATCATAATGAAATTGATTTTTTAGAGCAATACCCATGTAGGCTATCCATCATCAGTGGTATCAATATGCAAAAGTTTTTCCTAGTCCTTATGCAATAATACATCAATGTCAGCCATTTGTTTGTTAATAAAAGGTAGAGTAACATTAAACTGACTTCACCAACACATATAAATGAGAGGAAAGGATTTTATTCCAAAGGGTCAACAGGTAAGGAGTAGTGAAATAATTCATAAACAGTAGAAGAAAATGTAATGAAAATGGGCTACAGCAAGTCACAAGTAATGTGTGGATAGGTGGTAATGTTGATAATTAGAAAAAAAAAAAAAAAAATGGCCTGCATGCTTGATATTCAATAGCAACCCCTCCACTGGTATATGCATGATCCATAATTTAAAGGGCTACCGTTTCCTCCAAACTGGGCCACATAAAAGTACCATAAAGTGGGGTTTGTTTCACAGCACAGTTTAGAGTAATCACCAGCCTCAAATTTGCTGATATTAGAGACCTCATTAACCAAACAGTCCTCTCTGTACCATGGTTTACACTGTTACAGTGTTACTTCCATACCAACACACATGGAAAAAGAAAATGTCAGTGTTTATTGATAATTACAGTAAATAATTAACAGAGTTAGCTTTTATATGATACGAACTGCTTGTTTAATCTTTGCTTATCTATCTTGGATGGACAAAAAGTATGGCTAGTGTCTCTGGTTAGTTTATCTATTCTGTCCTCTAACTACTGTAAAAAAAACTACTGTACACCGTTAACATATACCGTAATTAAAATACTGATATTTTGCCCATGACTTTTAATTTACCTTTTCTGGCATATTGAAGTATGAAATATTGTCTGAATCATTCTTTAGTTTCTTAAATATTATTCAAAACTTAACTTGCTCCAGTGTATGTAAAGCATATAACTATGGAATTTTTACTTCTTTATTAAAGGAAAAAATTTCCAAAAAACATGAAGTAATCTTTAGCAAACTTATATAACTCTAGTAATTCATTCCTCAAAATTTATCTGTATATTCCTCTATCAACACTGCACTGTTGCAAGTATTAAAGTAACCTGTATTTCCACAACAAAATATGCAACTGTATAATTGAAAAACTATAACTGCAAAACAATTCTAGTTTAAGCAAGAATTTATTTAATGACGATATCCTTGTGCCACAAAACAGGGCTATGAGGCAACAAATAACAGAGGTAGAATACTAAAAGGCAGCAAGAGCATCAAGATTCACAAATAATAGAAAGTCCATACTTACAATTATATACCATTCATCTCTGAAGGAGGGGGTTAAAAAAAAAAAAAAAGTAAGGGAGGGGATCAAATTTAGGGTAGGTCTTTCCAAAAAGGGAAGGTTCACACACCCTCAATTCCTTGCCTGGATCCACACAAAAAAAGAAACCATATCAGTAATAATCAATATATATTCTTGTAACTGAATGCTGAATTTCTTGGAAACTAAAAGTTTTCCCTTTAGAATTATATAAATTAAATGAATTCCACCCAAGCTAGACCACATAGTTTAGCTAGCTCAAAATAAATTGTCAGGAGGGTACTACCTCTCCCTACTCAGGTCAGGTGCAATGACGAGCCCCAAACTCCAGCTGAGACTACCATTGCACCAATTCTCTGCCTTCTTTGAGAATGCTGTATATAACATCATGCTGAGGCTATGAATATATCACAAAAACTAACAAGAGTTAACATTTGCCTTAAAAATAAATGCATTTCAGTGGTACTGTACAATACAAGTAGTGTACTGCAGCTCATTAGTCTGTACAGAGTGTACTGCAATAAATTTGTAATTTCCAGTAATGAAAGATTGTATTATACTGTTCTGAGTGAAATATATCTTGAAATATAAAATTTACTCTTTAATTATTGTACAGTAATGTAATTTCATATCTCTGTGAGTAAGGAACTATGACAACTATAAAACAATTATTTTCTCAAGATGACAACCTTCTATAGATTACCCTGTCTGCAATTTAGTGTATAAACTGTCACTGCATTACTTGGTGCATTTCAGATGCTGATTGCTGGTATTGTACAGTATGTGAGAACCCAATTTTGTTTAATTTTTTTGCTTAAAATTTATCTTATCTGGGAACTGGAGGCTACTGATTCTTCCAAACTGTGGCAGAAAAGACAACCTCAGTATAGATGGTCTGTTGTTGTTGTTGAAGTTCCTCAAGCTGTCTGGCCGAGCAGCCCCGAGCTCCTGAGGAAGGCCATTGCCTGAACCGGGCTTTCCCACAATGCCCTCAGAGAGTGTATGTTGTGTTGTTGGCGAGTGTGGTTGTGTGCGTTGCAGTCTTCAATAATGTGTTTAATAGAATGGGGTGCTGTGTTGCATCCCGGACAGGCATCCGCAATGGCTCCATCCAGCCTCTTCTGATATGTCAGAAGGGCCAGGTGGTGGCCACACCGCTGCCTGGCCAGGTGGACTCTGTCTTCATGGGGAAGGGAGGATTCGGATGGGTGGATGTCAGGAGGTCGTGCATGCACCTGAGTGTTGTTTTTGAGTGTTTGGATGGATTGATGAGTGATTTGAGTATGGATGTGTTTCTGGAGATTGGTTTGGGGTGGACAGGGTGTAAGAGATGATAGTATTTGTGTATGGTATCGTGTACTGGGTGTTGTTTTGATGTTCCTTGGCATGTGTGGGTGTTGTGCCATGTAGTGTAGTGGATGGTGTGGGTTTGTGGAGGCTGCAGAGTATGTTTGTGTGCCTCTCATGTCAAGATGATCCTTGATTTTGAGGACTTTGGTTTCATAGTGTAGGTGGTCTGTAGGTGAGGTAGCTGTGCAACCTGTGATTGTCTTTAGGGCTCTGTTCTGTATGGTTTGAAGGGTGTTGTGATGAGTCTCAGCAAGGTTTGAAGCCCAGGCAGGGCTTGCATAATCCATCACTGATCGAATATATTCTTTGTATACTGTGGTTGTGGATTCTTTGTTCCGTTTTATGCATCAGTCTGAAAGAGCCAATAACCTCTAATTCTCTGACTATTTCCAAGCACCCTTTACCCTTTCTTTGCTTGGGGTGTATCTCACAGAACAATTGAATAACCTAGCATTCCTTTTACAGGGTTAAACTTAGTGAGTGAGCAAAGTTCCTCCAGCTCACAAGAATTAGTTTTCCTATGGCCGACAGGGAAATATATGCATAACAGAACTAATCAAGACTACTCGAAGATGCACAAAGGTTAGTATCTAGCCGTCAGAATTCTTACATCAGCCAAACAGATTTGATATACTGATATTGGCTGTGGATAGATATAAATACCAACTACAGGTACAGCATCCTGTTTGTTTGGTTCGAATTGAGAGCTGTATGCAATATGCATATTCTCCAACCATTAATAATATGTTATCCAGAAATGGAGCTTCTAACCAAAAAAACACCAAGACAATCTTCGAAATTCAGCCAAAATCAATAACTCTCTCTCCATTCCTTGATCTTTCATTAAACCTCAAAATTATTTTCATCAACTACAGCCCCAAATCTGAAAGAGCCTTACTTTTTAGGTTTATATTCTTACTAGCTTAACCGAAAAAATTGATCATACAAAAACTGCAAAATCCCATGATTATTAGAAATACATGGCAAACAAAACACATTATAATCAAGTGTAAGACATATCCCTACATCACTGAGGAAAATAATTTGATCAAGTTTATTTGATCCAATCTTCTGATATAAAATTGGGTTTAGTTAGGATATTTTTGTGATTAATCTCTACTAAATTAATACAACTATACTACAGCCCACTTTAACAGCTAAATCTGTAATATCCAATACAGTACAATCAATATGTGTGGCTGATGGTAAATACACTATAATAGCATTCAGTTCAACTGCATTTCTGATAAAGCTGAATGAGTACAATAGTTAGTTAAGCTCACATGTACCAGGACTGCTTTGGCAAGTCAATATTAACATCTACATAAACATATTGTAATAATTCTCTGGGCAATATATTATCCATAGTTTACATATCCCACATGATAACTTTACGGCATTAAAAATAAACGCCACATGTAACCATATTTCCACTTAATAAGATATGTACCTTGAAGCCATATAAGTAGCTTCACAAAAACACATCAGTACATCATGTGGTTCGTTAATGAAATGTAAGAGGAACATGCACAGCTGATATATAAACCAGATGGTCCACTTTAGTCACTGTACTTCTCGTGCTGCACAGGTAAGCTTCATACGTTTTCCATTTGAATCCTAATAATATATCCAGCACTCCAAATGGCTATCTTTATCTCTAATGTACACTCAACATTATCTCTAACTTAACACTGTCTCCTAAGCAAAAAATTTTCCTCCTGTATATTACAGTACCTTGTTTACTCCATGATTTTCCTTCTTTAAATGCATCAAGTAAGAGTCACTTTCACTGGCAGTCACTACTTTCCTTCTGCAGGTAAGAAAACAATACTCAAAGAGATCTTGATGGTATTCCATTATTGTTGTTTGCTGATTAAAAGCATAAAAAAGCAGTGGTAAACCATCATCAATAAAGGCTCCTCCTCGAATGGCGTTTTCTTACTCTTCCTTCCATCACAAATGTTCTCCCCCCCCACTCCCACTCTCTAATAAGTCATACCCTTGTACAGTAGATTATATGCCATTTCATTCTGATCTAATCATTCATTTAAGATCAATACCTATATTTCCAATGTTTTGTTCTTCATTAGCACAGAGATCATGAGACTTTAGGCCTATATGAGAAGTGGTATATAGTTTTGCATAATTGCAGTCCATCTAATTAGATTACTTCAAAGGACAGCCAGATCTCACCAAACACACTCATCCCTGAAAATCACTTGTATTTTATCTTCAATCATCCTTCTTACAGCCCTGTTCCCCTACCTCCCTCTTTGCCTTTTCCTGGAGACCTGCATGTTCTTCCAGTAGGCGGTCATATTCTCTACTCACTGCTTGGGCTTGCTTCAGGGCAGCATCCCGTTCAGCTTCCAGACGGTGGTTATCTGAAAGGTGGGGAGAGAGATATAAAAGGAAAGCATAACCAAAGGAATACCTTTGTCCAATGGAACATAGCAATTTTTTGCTTATTCTGAACTCAACTCGCTACTGTGAAAACATAAACAGAGACATTATAGGTATCTACAGGTTAATCAAATCAGCAGCTGAGAAGTCCAAATGCCCACACTCAAGACAGTCAGGCTAATATAGCATTCCACTGGCTGAGCATAGCACCCTATATGTTTTTATCTATTATATTTTGGGGGGTCACTACCTCACCTCTCTTGCCTGTCTCACTTTCCTTGCCAGCCAGTTTGTCTCACCTTCCTTCAGCTCCTTAATCTCATTGGAGACATTAGCCTCCTGCTGTTGGTGTTCCTCCTGACCCTCCTCACCCTGCTTCATGAGCTGGGCAGCAGCTGCCGATGCGGATTTGGCCTGTTTGATAGCAGCTGCACCTTCAGCCTGGGACACAGCCAGCCGTGAGATGAGAGTAGTCAGTCGCTGTAGCACTCTGATGACAGTTAATATCATTAATGACACTGTATATGGTTAATGGGAACTATACAATAAGTGCCTGTATTTGCACTCACAGGAAGAAATGCTCCCGAGTCATTCTTCTACAAAATTCATTTCTGAATGTATAAGCCTACGTGTGACTACAAAAGATCCATGACACTTCAAGCAGCAAGGTCTCAAACACTCATGATCATTGGTGGGGTTACACAGAGGGATAACCAAGAGGATTTAGTAGGTTACTGGCCTGCAAAGTTGGCCATGATCTGCTTGTTAAAATACATATACCTTCCATTTGAAACAATACTTAAATTTGTAAATATCGGATTTTCTTCCACCCACAATATGTTAAAACCCGGGTGATTGCACTAGTAAGGTTAAAGGAAGTTGATGCCTCGGTTAGGTCCAAGTTAGGATGGGTTGGTTTGGAGGGATTTCGACCACACACAAATTATACACCTGATGATATTCCTTCTTTTCCAGGAGGTTCCCAATAATGATGGCAGGAAGAATTACAGAAAATGAAGAACTTGATACTATAAATTATGCCTAAATTTGAACGACTCACAAACTAACAGAAAATAAAAATTTATCAGAAACACACATGACTGTACTGTACAGGATCAAACTACAAATTTACTTATATTTCCTTGAAAGGTTGTAGGTGCTTCATTAAAAAGCTTAAAAACTGACTGTATTTACATTATATCAACAGTACTCACACCCAGAGGAAGAGAGAGAAGCCTGATATGTAAAAGTTGCGTTGAGCCCTGAAGAGTCTCATGTGTGCCTGCATCTCAGCATCTAAGTGGTGGCCATGTTCGCCTCGACTTTGCTCAGACAACTCATTGCTGTACTTACGCATCTCACGTATGGCATCTGGAGAGGTAAGGGCAGTACTGGTAATAATTAGGCCTACCTTAACTTCTTGAGTGACAATGGCTTCTGTTCAGTTGAATATGATAATCCTGATTTAATCATAACCCTCATTTAAAAATACAAAACTATTCTAAATATATTTTTATATCAAAATAATTACTGTACTGTCTATACATATTGCGTGACATAATAAAAGCATCTGAAATTCTGAAATCAATCTTATGCTTATGATACTTTCAATTAAAACCAAATTAAAATCAAAGGAAATAACTTTCAGAACCCAGATTGCACATACCCCACAAGCTCCTTTACAAACTGACTTTTGCAAACCCGTAATTTATAAAGGGTTCAATAGTTTTTGTACTCACCCATGAAGAAGAGAACCAGAAGTAAGAGGAACATCTTGAAGTAAATGTGAGACATGTTACCAATACTTCGCAGGAACCGGGATTTGAAGACAGAGTGCCATCTGAAAAGCAATGCAGTGCCAAAATTGTTGCCAAATTCAAAATTTTCAAAGCTTAACCCTCAAACTACGAATAACGACTTCGGCAAATTCCCG
Organism: Petrolisthes cinctipes; assembly: GCA_033782935.1. Lineage (NCBI taxonomy): Eukaryota > Metazoa > Arthropoda > Malacostraca > Decapoda > Porcellanidae > Petrolisthes > Petrolisthes cinctipes. Next base: position 40,989 of record JAWQEG010001003.1, on the reverse strand, counting down.
GGATCAACTTTTGTTTTCTCATGGAAACTCATCTAAAGGGCTATCCAAGATAGAACGACAGTAACACACTTGGCAAGGTTTTACAGGGGCTCTGCCTAGCCATCCCAAAGGGGCTATTTGTACTGTATTAGGAGAAAAGAGACAAGAGACTGAAGGTTTGGTCCAGTACTGACCTCTGTGGTGAGATGACAGGAATGAGGAGGAGGATGGTAACCCCCAACTCGAGGTACATCACCCCAGCAATCAAAGTCCACTGGATACTCATCTTGTCACTTTACTGCCTGAGGAAAGTATTAAAGAAATAAACATAACATACATGAGGCAATCATTCTATTTTAATGTTCTAACACTGGACATAAGTGTCATGAAGCAAGTTACCTCAACTTAAATGTACGCATGATGCACTATTTTCTCAGTTAGTTTATAGTATGGGTATTTATGAAGAACATGTGGCTACTATGTTATATTATGGGTTAGGTCAGGTCAGATGAAAGTCCCAAGGTTGAGGTAAAAGATGAATAGAACACCAAAAGAAAAGAAATGCATGAAAAATAAAAAATATTTGGAAAAGTCCGAGTGAAACTGTTTTTCAGTAATACCATACAATCTTTTTCCTAAACTACTGCATCATGAATTAATAGCACGATCTCCTTCATCTTGAACTTGTGACACCTATGCAAATTAGTCCCCTCGTAGAATACCCATAACCTGCAAATATTCAATAAAACAGACTTATTCAGTTTATCCAAAAGTTGAATTATATGGTGAATGAATCAGAATGAACTGAAAAGATAGAAATAATGAAACCAATTGCGACAACTTGATAAAATTATCTGTTGCCCCCGTCTATGCTGAGATTAAAACCCTAGACATAGATTTATGATAATATGCTTACTTTTGTGAATATCAAACTGAGCATAGTGCTAAAAATCAAATTAAATTAGATATAAAAATATGGTAAATATCTAATCTATGGCTGGTTGGTATTACAATGTTTTTACCTTCTTTACCCACTAATTTATAACATTCTAAGACACTTTTCTTCTATGGCATTTTCTTCGGAAAATTTCCAAGATAGGGCATATTCAAATGGGGCATTTTGAAATTAGCCTGACCTTACCTAACCTAACCTAGGCTGCAGCAGACTACCAGGACCTAACCAGTTCAATCTACCGGGAAATAACCGTGGTATAAAGTACCAGGAAATGACCGGGGCAAAATACTGGGACCTAGCCGGATCTGGCAACACTGCTACAAAATGGCAATAGTCTAGATAAATATCAAAAACACCAATACCTTTATACCGTATACCCAAAGCTATACTCTGTCCAGCCTAAGGTGGCGGAGAAGCCCTGCCTCTCTGGGACATTCCTGGATGTATCTGATTGGCAGATGATGGAAAGGGGATGTTTCGAGTACTTTTGGTCACACCATGGGTCACACACACACATACACACATACGTTGCATAGCGGTGCGTTAATCTCAGTGACCTGACCTTCCTTATTCTTCCCTCCACTTCTCTCTCTCTCTCGTGTTCACGATTCATCCACAACCTTTCCTTTTCTAAATTCTATAATCTAATGATATTTTATCCCACATAAAAGTATAATCTAATGTTATTTTATCCCACATATCATATACATGATATATTTAGATTAATGGCATTACGGTATATAATATTTTTTTTTTATTCCATTTATTCATTCTTTCATTAACAGTAGCATTTATCATAAGTTATTTCACTTTCTTTATTCCTCATTTGTTACCTTCATCTAAGTTTCTCTCTCTTACTGCCTTAGGCCATATTCTGATCTCAGGTCCCTATAGGCGCCTGTCAACTTCCTGTGTCGGTTTGTTAATCCATTCACACACACACACACACACACACACAGACACCACTCCTTGCCCAGTCCTGCTGCTTTGTTTGGCCATGGTTTTGAAATATATTAACCTTTTTGTGTAAGTAGTGAATGTGTGTGTGCGTTTTTTTCTATATTTTTGTTGCATAAAAACACACTCCCTTGTGCTTCCGAAAGATAGGTGAAATTAGATGTATAAAAAATGGTACTAAATGGATGCAGAAGCCTTGAAGTATGTTTTCGAACACGGGAAGTCACAAGGGTTACCCAGAGGTCCTCCAGTTGACCTGTTTTCCTCTCACTGTCGCTCACTTTTTACTACACACTCTATGTTCAAATCAAGATATTACGAGCTCCAAGTAAATTGTCACTGTGAATTTGACTGTAAGGCTCACACATATCATTTACAATAATGAGTGAGTAATAACAGGCATGAATAATGTTTACTTAGCAGAAATATTCATGAAAAAACGAAGCACTTCTATTTTTCTCTAGCCAATCAGGGAAGCGAAAAAGTACTTGACCTGCCTACCGCACCTGTAGGGCAGGGCTTCTCCGCCACCTTAGGCTGGACAGAGTATAATAGGCACCAATAATTTATGAAACCTGTTAAGATGCACCTAAACACAGACCAATAGAAACGGCGACCAATTCAATGCAGTCGTGTCTAAAGTCTTAATTTGGTTGGAAAGTATTTTGTGGCCTTGATGTAAACAAGATACAGGCAAAAAAAATACATCAGCAAGCAAGCAAGCAGGCAGGCAAGAAGTGAAAGCTACCTACCTAGTTACACAACTTAATAAAAACTTACCCAACACGTGATCGATTAATTATCATACACTATTTTTTATGGAATGAGTGTCAAAATCATTCAAAACAAGAGGAATATATACATACACTAACTAGAAAACTATATTGGTTAGTTAAGTAGTTTGGATTGTGTATTAACTGTTCAAGTTAGGCTATAATATATATATACCTTTTCTTTAATTATATAACACAAGATACTCTCATCATTCATTTTAAATTACGTAATGTTGAAAGACTGATATCGTGGTGAAAAATAATTAGATGATGATGTAATAACGTGAATTTTAAGAGTCCATGATGATAGATAATACGCGAGATAATAATATAAACTGATTAATATTTCCAGAGTCAATTATACAAACCTAACATTGGCATACACCTCTAATATATATTCCACAATGTTTCAGGTGATGTCATTTACCAGGGAATCCAATTAATAACCTGAAGGCAATATCCAAATTAGCAGTTACTTATTTTAGAAAGAGAGGGGGGAGAGGAGGAAGGGGAGAGAGATTTACGGTGCCTAATAATAATATATATAAATATAAAAAATATAAAAAACATGGAAATTAGACCATTCTCACCTTACCTCTAGACTGACACTTGTACTGCGTGGAAATAATAAATTAATATTAACAAAATATTAACTCACCTTCAGGCCTAATACACGTCCCAAACTACACACACACACACTGACTCATATGATTACACTCACACTGACACACACTCACTCCCAGGGCCGTGTTCACTTTCTCAGGGTCTTTCTTTTATCACTGTGCTGACGAGGCTCTGAAAGGCTGAAGAATGTCTGAATATGGCCGCGTTCACTCTCTGATATTCTTATTACTCTACTATCATATATATATATATATATATATATATATATATATATATATATATATATATATATATATATATATATTAGAAATTCCCTTATTATCACTGGACTGAGCTGACGGTATTTATTGAAAGAATTACCGTTTTGTAGCAGTGTTGCCAGATCTGGCTAGGTCCCAGTATTTTGCCCCGGTCATTTTCTGTACTTTACCACGGTTATTTCCCGGTAGTTGGCCCAGGTTAGGTCCCGGTAGTCTGTCCAGGTTAGGTCCCGGTAGTCTGATGCGGTCTAGGTTAGGTTAGGTAAGGTCAGGTCAGGTCAGGCTAATTTCAAAATGCCCCATTTGAATATGCCCTATCTTGGAAATGGGGCATTTGCGGAGAAAATGCCATAGAAGAAAATAGTCTTAGAATGGTCTAAATAAGTAGGTAATGAAGGTAGAAAAACCGTACCCAATAACGGTAATTCATTCAATATTTACCGAGCTGACGAGGCTCTGAAAGGTCTGATGAAGAATGTCTGAATATAACCGCGTTCACTCTATTAGGCCGTTGTCATACTATGCGGCAGGGCCGCTGCGGCGTCGCAGCAGAGTGGCGATTAAAAACACAAACAAATGAAAAGTGTCACACACTGCGGCATCACCGCCTCGCCGCACGCCATATCGCGCCGCATATCAGGATAAAACACACTGTCCGGCCACGCCGCACCAGCGCTCACCTTGCACCACTCTTTTAGGCCGTTGTTACACTATTTTTACACATTTTGACTACGATCTAGAGCAGTGTTTCCCATGGAGGTATAATATAATATTATACCTCCATGGTGTTTCCCAAACTTATTTTTGTCGTGACCCTGAACACAAATTTATTTTGCCCTGGCGACCCTCAAGGATGAAATATTATTTCAGTATTATTTTAGTTATATATATATATATATATATATATATATATATATATATATATATATATATATATATATATATATATGAGGAGGCAAATCAAGGAGTGGGTGTCAGAGTGTACGGCATGCCAACGCTCCAAGATTGGTAGACACACACGCCCGCCGATACATGACTTCCCAACACCCACTTCAAGGTTCCACACGGTACATGTAGACATCGTGGGGCCACTCCCTACATCACGGGGATACAGATACCTACTCACGTGCGTCGACCGTACGACAAGATGGTGCACGGCAGCCCCCATGACTGACATCACAGCAGAAGGAATGGCAAGACACTTTCTCCAGGACTGGGTGGGTAACTTCGGTCCTCCGGCGTGCATCGTCACGGACCAGGGGACTCAGTTCGAGTCAAGGGCGTGGCAAAAAATGCTTGAGTTCCTGGGGACATGCAGGAACAGGACCACTGCCTATCACCCCTGCAGCAACGGTATGGTCGAGAGGTTCCACCGCCGGCTGAAGGAGGCATTCACAGGGCGGTACAGCCTGAACAGTGGGTGGATGCACTGCCTCTCATCCTGCTGACCATCAGGTCGACGGTCAAGGAGGACCTGAACCACTCACCTGCGGAATTGACGTTCGGGGAGGATTTGAGGTTGCCCAGCCAAGTGGTAGACATAACGGCAGACACCTCCAACCTATCTTTTCTCCCAGCTCTGAAGAGGATCATGGCAACACCAATACTTACACCAACAAGACAACAGTCACACCACCCCACCTATGAACACCCACTACTCCGCAGGGCAGAACAACTGTTCCTCAGGACGGATGCGCACAGGACCCCCCTGCAGCAGCCGTACACTGGACCACATAATAGGGTCATCAAGAGGGACGAGGCGACAGTAATGCTACAGATCGGGGGGAAACCATACAGGACTTCCTGGCAACGCGTGAAACCGGCGGTGACACAGTCTGACCAACATCAACAGCAGCAGCAGGACACACGTCCACCACCACCTCACCACGACGTCACGCAGCCAAGGCGCCCTCTGCTGCCAACCCCTACTATGCCTACCCCACCCACGCACACACAGCCTCACATCACAGCGTACCAACAATGGTATAACACACACAACATTCTACCACCAACCATCACCACCCATTCACCAACCACTCAACCAACACCTGCTCCCCCACACACAGGCATACCCTCACCACCACCATTATCATCATACAACCGACCCAACGCACACAATACTACACCAACACCCACACCTTCACCCCCACCTCCACCTCCACCTTCACCCACTGGTGCACCACACACTCGCACCTCTCCCCCTCCTTCACCATCATGACCCCCCCACACTACTACCCAGCAGGACAACTCTCCACAACCAACACACGTACAACCACAACCATCAACCTCCACTCACACGTCACAATCACAACCATCAACCTCCACTCACACACCATCAATCGTAGGGACACCTAAACCCCCCGACCGTTATGCAACCGTTATCCATCCTTCACCACCTACACCCCCTAATGTACCTACCCCTCCTACATTACCTGAACCTGCCTCACCTACACCCCCACCCGCACCCCCGCTTAATCCCATACCTGAACCTGCCTCACCCAACCCATCCCCCACGCCTGCCGACCCTCTACCAAATGACTCTATATGTGTAATCCTTCTTAATCTCCCTCAGGACCAGCCTCCTATTATTCATGTCGTACCTGCCACTCCCCCTCGTCCTGTCAGCCCCCACGGCCGGCCACGGACACCTACACGCCCAGTCACACCACCACCACCACAGATATTGCCACGGGAGAACGAGCCAGACATGGTACCTGTAGGGTTTACTACACGCGCAGGACGTACCATCAAGCGACCACATAAATATATATCCATGCTAGCCAACACAGACATGCACCTACTCGACAACCAGCCTCACACATCTTGCACCTACTATTAATTCACACACTTGCCTTTCTCGCCCATACGACTGTAGTGTACCATAAAATAGGTCCATTTTCTTTTATTGAGTGTAACCATTCTCTAATTATCTGCCTGCCCTGTATTGTGATTCTTTTACCATTACATTCCTTCATGCAGATAGCCTATGCAATTTCTTTCAGCATATTCTCTTTGCCATTTTGTGTAATATAATTGTCTGCATACTCTTGCAAAATTTCTTGTATACAACATATGTATTATACATTTAATACCATAACCAAATACTCTTAGCTTTGTTAACGTCAGGTCTGCAGTAAATTGTATATAGTGTTAACTTTTTTGACATTAAATAATTGGGAACTATTCACCGCATCTCTCTCTTCCTTGAGCCCTTCAACATGAGAGTTATAGATACTAGCACTTCTTTAAGAGAGTTATAGACACTAGCTCCTTAGGCTGAGAAGTTGTAGTGGAGAAACCCTGACAGCGGCCCTTACACAGGAGTCCTTCTTTAGGTAGCAGCACAACTTATAGTTGATGGCTACAACACGCACCACCCACCAACAAGTGGTGACCCCCGGAGATTGCAGCTGTCACTAACAAGTGGTGACCCCGTGAGATTGCAGCTGTCACCAACAAGTGGTGACCCCCGGATGCAGCTCCTGCGATCGCCAACAAGAGTGGATCAAGCTGCAGTCTACAATAACGCCTTGGCCTGGCAGTCACCATCAAGAGGTGGCTTGAGTTGCTACCTCTCCTGTGCTCCCGCCACAGTGCCACTGTCCATCCTATCTACATTGTCGCTGTGAACCCTGAGGCATCGCCAGTCCACAGCAGCCAACTGTAAGCCTCCAGCAACGCCGTTGCTGCCTGCCATCCAACACCTATACACCACTGGTACTCGCGGCAGTCTAGCTACCAGCAACAGTGCTTCACCTTGGATTACAGTGCCTCACCTTGGATTACAGTGCTTCACCCTGGATTACAGTGCTTCACCTTGGATTACAGTGCTTCACCTTGGATTACAGTGTATTGTCCTTTATTATTAGTGCCTTGTGTGTGTATTACAGTGCCAGTGTATTCAGCATACTAATATAACTTGACTAACGCAGCTGCCGTGATATCAGGTAACTTTCGTCAGCATTTACACCCTGAGTTCACTGACCAGTATGTCTACTGAGGATCTCTCAAACTCAGGCAACCACACTGCCACTGCAGTAGCCATGAGAGCCCCTGCTTTCTGCAACCAAGAAAATTCCCAAATTGCCCAGCTCGCCAATCTAATTTCCCAGCTTACAATGGAAGTCAGCAACCTGAAGAAACAAATCAACAACTGCCCAAGTTCCCGACCCTCGACGCAAAACCGCCAACACCATCGGTCACGTTCAAGGAGCACTTCAAACTCACCAACACGACAATCCACACCTCACACGTACTCTTTTGTGCAACACTACCCAGCAAGCATGGCTCATGAGTATGTTTCCAGGTTGTCCCCATTGTAATATATGTATATATGTGTATTTATTTTTTATTTTATTTTTTTGTCTTTAGTGAGGCCATTCCTCACATGTGTACCATTTGTAATTATTTTTAGTACCCTTACTCCTCTCAAAATTCTTTTTTTGGGGGGGAGGGGGGGTACTGTAGTGAATCAAGCAAGCTTTACACATACTCACCACACACTAGGCGCTTCTCTATCGTCACTTGCCCCAGCCGCTTTCCCGCTCCCGCCTTGAAACCTTCCCAAGTTCCCACTCAGTTCACTCCTGGCTTCAGACACGCGAGCATCTCTCCACTCCCCTCGCTACTCTGAGCCAAACCAACTCGCACACCACCTCGCTTGATTCACCACAACCTGTTACCCAAGTGTTACCTACCAATAAACTACCTTGTACTGCACAGTGAGTCTTCAATCATCCTGGGTGATAACGTCCTATAACGTTATAGCGCGATTCCGATACTCAAAAAATTTCAATTGCGCCTTTGGTGTGCCTTTCGGCGATTTTGCGCCTATCCTCAAAATGCGCAATTTGATACTCCAGCCAATCACAGCAGACCTATCGAAGTGTGCTTAGGAAATGTAAACCAATCATAATCTAGTATTTCGAAGAGCGGTCTGAGCGGATAACAGACATTAATAATAAACAAACATTAAATGACGGAACAAATGACATAACAACGAAAATATAGACAGTATATATAATTGACTAGGAAAAATTACCATGATTTCAGCATCTTAATAAATTTGATGATTAACATTGATTTTAGTTATATTATTAATTAAGTATCTAAGGTTTTCATATAAAATAAAGTAGTCATCGAAAATAAAATCTATATATTAGGCTACACGGGGATGGCCAAATTATTATTATTTTTTTTTAATAAATCGTATATAGCCATAATAGGGTATTAATGGCTGCATTAATTTGCCTCATACGATATAATTATGTAACCAATATACATATGAGTAAACTATTTAGTGCTACAAGATCAAAATCGTCATTACCAATATAGACCTAACCTACTTCAGCTGGCATTAACCCCCCCCCCCCTGGCGTGTCACCACCGGAAGTGGGTTGGCGGCCATGATAAGTAGCCCTTCCCCTCAACCCGCCAGCCCTGGTAGCTTATGCCAGGGTAAGATATTATTTCATTTATTCGGTCTTTCATTGATGATATGGTATATTAACTACATTATAGTGACTCACAATATATGAATAAGTATTTCTTTAACCGATATATCAGTGAATGGCTGATTAAATATAAATACATTTCGGTTAATAGGTGAAATGAGTTAGATAAACAAAACTCGTTGGCACTCATCCACAGTCACCTTCTTATGATATATATATACAACGTACTTAATCTCTATAATGATAAGTATTTTATGTTCACATTGTTCAGTATGAATGTATGTATGTCACACTAGAGTAATATGTGTGTATATATGCATATCACACTAGAATTAATGTGTGTATGTATGTATGTCACACTAGAGTAATATGTATGTATGTATATATGTCACACTAGAATAATATGTATGTATGTATGTACAGCCGTGGTCAAAAATAATCATCCGTATAGGAGTAACTCACGTAAGATTTTGACAGCTTCCCTCTGTTCCTTAGCTGATAAACATTCCAATAAATAGGTATAGTGCCATCGTTTAATTTAATACAAACAGCTACACATTGCTTAAAACAATGAAATAGTATGTGAACATGAAAACATTACACAGTAAATTGTTAAAGTTACCCATATGTGGATGATTATTATTGACCACGACTATATGTATGTATGTCACACTAGAGTAATATGTATATATGTCACACTAGAATCATATGTATGTATGTCACACTATAGTAATATGTATGTATGTCACACTAGAGTAGTATGTATGTATGTCATACTAGACTAGAGTAATATGTATGTATGTCACACTAGAGTAATATGTATGTATGTATGAATATCACACTAGAGTAATATGTATGTATGTATGTAAGGTAAGTGGAAGGAGAGGGAGACAGATTACAGTTATATATATTTGTCTTGTTTAATAAACCAGTTTAAGTTTAATTTCTTTGCATAATTTTCAGTATGGACATTATCTCAGCCTTGTTAATTGATTTAACAAAACCTGCATAATTAGATAACAAGATACAATGCCTTACAAATCAGGGAAATGTCAATAACTCTGGATAGAAACATACTATACAAGTACGTACGGGAGTTCAAAGCGCGCGCCAAAGGGCATTTCAAAATGACCGCCGAGCAGGCTGGCTGGCGACACTCCTCCCCTATCTAATAACACAGGGTCGATCGCTCTATGTGTATAGCTCTGTGAGCGCAACCCTCTGAGGTCAACGTTGATGTTATAAGCCCGCTGGTTCAAGACGTCAATAAATCAATCTTGGAGTTCGTACAATGTGTAAGTGAATCTAGAAGTTTGCACTACGGATTTGAGTAGTTGCTACAAGGTTTGTTACTATTAAGCTTGTTTTATAATCATTATTCATTATATAATTATAATAAATCATGGTACAATAATATACAAATATTAGCATCCCTTTCCAAGACTGTACTGGAGAGGTTGTTTACTTGTGTCAGCTGAGAAGAGGCACTCGGTTCCCTCATCGATTGTAGAAGCAAATGGCGAACCACGATTTAACTAATTTAGAGGTATGCCATGGAGTTATTTCCGGTCATTTCAGTCTCCACAATTAATTGCCTTTATTATGTGTTGTAGTGATTGGTCGTCATGGGTGATTAACGATGATTGGGGGGTAAATCAGGTGGAAGTTCGATCGCTGCAGAGTTTTCTTGAGATATTGGCAGCTTTTCATTAATTAGTTTCCTGAAGGTCATGTCAGCTACTTAATGATGGTATAATATGCAAGGATATTACTTCCACTCAACCTGATAATCCTAATTTCTCAGGCTAGTCCCTAATATTGTCCAGGGGTTATAAGTAAGAGGTGAGGTTTTTCCAAGAAAAATGCCATAGGATAAAAAGTGTCGTGGAATGGTAAGATAATTTGGAAAGTCATTGTATATATGGCTCAGTATCAGAGTCAGGGCAACTTGTTTAACCGGATTTATAGGCAAAGATAGACGTTCCAGTACAGTATATTATACAATATTATGGATTATCCTTATCCCCATGACCCACTTCAACCTGACCTGATCTACTGTACCTGACCCTGACCAGGGTATCCCACTGGGACCTATTGTATTGGTATGCACTGATGTGGGCAACACTATAAGGGTTTTGGGCCCTTGAGCTGCTAGCCTGTCCCTTTCCTCTCTTCTAACCCCTGGCTAGTACAGTGGTAACGCGCAGGCCTCACATCCGTGAGGTCGGCAGATCAAGCCTCGCCCAGACCCGAGAGTTTAAAACTGGTTACTGCCATGGCTGGGCACTATGGTGGGGAGTTGGGCTTGCCCGGCTGACATTCGGGAGAATATCACATCAGAGATAGATACCAGAACTGAAACCCTGCAACTGTAACTTACATTGACCCTCCTTTCCTTCTTTTTCTTTTGTGCTTACTGTCTCTCCTCTCTGTCTTCTACTACTTTGTTGCTATAAAGTCTTTCTGATTTAGAATAGTTTTGTTTTCTGTTTTACACGAGAGAACCAAAATGGGACATCTTTCCAAGAATTAGTCAAGGCAACTTTATGGCACTTAACTAGGCCTTTCTCTTGAGTACTGTGTTTGTTGGGGCAGCCTTACAGGACCTTACTAAGGCTTGAAGGTTTTGGCCTATGGTTATTGGTAACAAGTATTGTACAGCACCATAATGTAATCTTTCCATGGAGATACCATTTAAGAGAACTGTCTTAAAAAAGTCTTTATTATCCAATAATTACATCCCCATAAATAAACATGAAATGGTTGACTTCTATTTATTATATATTAGCATTTTTGTTCTTTATTAGTTCTTACACCAGCTTTTTTAATACGAGTCAATTCATATACAAATAATTGCACTGTATGCACAACACTGTTCTCTAAAAAATGTAGAAAATTTATTTCATAATAAAGAAATGAGAGTGTGCTTTTCAGTGTCGGGCATCTTCTATGTTATGAATTGACGTCTATGTAGGGGGTATTTTCTTGACGTGTCGGCGTAGCCAGAATAAATGACTAACAGCTGGACCCATCAGATTGCCTCTGAAAAACCCCAGACGTTTCTCATGGACTCGAACCAGGGCCCTTGCCATTCACAGTCCGTCACTTTATCCACTCTACCACCACCTCCCCCGACATATATACCGGTACCTGGTTTTATCTTGACAGTTCATGGAGTGGCAACTGTCTCTGTCATGAATGCTGAAAAATATGTGGACACATTTTACTGGGTTTTCTATTCATCTTTCTTTTTTGATTTTTTATTCCTGCTGTTTTAGCAATATTTTATACACCTCTATTGGAGTGGCCAATTCACATTAATATTTACCGGTATATCTATAGTGATATTTTTTTATTGACAGCATTTTGCTTTGAGGTCAATGAAATGTTAACTGAAAATATTGTACAGTTTGTTGTTATTTTGATATACCCGTAGGCTAATGAATATCTCATCTCTTCTGACACAGCTTTGATTGGTCAAATTTTCCCTTATTGCTTCTGTGGTCATAGAACACCCTCACCTTACATCCAGGCCTGGTCACTCCCTCTTGCTGTCTTTGTGTTGTCCACACCCTATGGATATCCAGTTCTTACCTTGCAGTTTCTGATGCTATTTTTGGAGCTGCCTAGCAAGGACCAAAAGGCCTACTGCAGTTATTCTCTCTTCTTATGTTGTTACCGGTATGTTATGCTATGGATAGCAGATATACTGTACAATAAAACATAAGTTATAGGCCTTGTCTTGCAGTACAGTGTACATCACAGGTTTTTAAGATAAGGGTCAATACAATATTTTGTCCAGTTAGAATTGGCAGCAATGCCATAAAAAATTGTAACACCTGAAAAGAGAGGCTTCCTTGTGTAATTCTCCATAGAAGGAGTACGGTACGGTATTGCCTTAGTGATGTGGGCAGCACTTTACAGGTTTGGGTGCCCCATCAGCCCCAGCCACTCCCTTTCAATTCTTCAACTGTCCCTCATTTCCTTCTGTTTCATTTGTGCTTACTGTCCCAACTCTCTATCACCTTCTCTCTTGTCATAAGGTACCTTATCTACATGGTCTTCTGGACCTAGAGCGATCTAATTTTATCTTCAGTCAGTCAATAATTTCTGTGTTACTGTAAATGGTGTGGTGTTTGTTCATGTATGGTATATATATTACATACGTAAAGCTGATGGCTTTGTTTTGTAGGTAAATTTGAATATTGTATTTATTAGTTATTAAACTTTGAAACACGAGTGTTTTCCTTCTGTAAGTACATTAATATCACCTGGTATTATTCAGAAACAAGAGAAAAGAATTATCAGCTGGAGTTGTAAGGGTTAAAATCAAGGAAGTGAGTGCAGTAATGAGGGAAGTGAATTATGGTGATTGTGTCAGATAGTTGCCACCTCACCTTCAGCAGGTTTGGCACTCTCCCACCTTGTACAAATATAGCATCTATGGCATTTGCTGCCTATATTCCTCTGTGATGTGCCTTCAGTGTAGACCAGGTCTTCTCACACCAACTCTACATCTTTTGTTGAGTTTAGGGAAAGTTGGGGTTATCCATAGTAATTTTTTTTTTTTTCTTTTTTCTTTTCATTCTTCCGTTCCCCTTCTCCCAGGTGATGGTAATTTTAATTTTGGTGTGTTTCTTGTTAACACCGATTATATCCGAATAGCTGGTCACTTATTGATGTAGTGACGTATTTTTATTGTGTAGTACAGTAGCTGTTGAGTTTATAACTTTATCCTTGGATGATGGATAAGCTTTTCAGTCACAGCTGAAACAGTGAAGTATAAATAAATGTTAAGTTTGTAAGACAACACTATAGTCAATATTGCATTTATCTTTCTTAAGAAATTTAGACAGGTACAGTATTCTGTACCATGACATGTTATGCTGGAGAAAGCACCCAATGAAAAAGAAAACGAGATTTCAACATTGTCTACAGAGCACTTAAACACCAGTACTGTACTGTACTTTGTTTTGGTATTTCAGAGATTACTACATCTGATACAGTACACTGAATTCCCAGTGGTCAGTGGTGTTTTAATTTCAAAATTTATTGTGTAGCAGCTGTACCTATGTACAGAACAAGGAAAAAGTTATTAGAATTCTCTTAAAATGACTCATGGGTGTGTTTGACATAAATATTCATATCTTCTTAGGATCTTATTTTTGTATTTCATATCAGACTACAAAGTTGCCAAAAGAGGTCAGATACTGGTCTGTATCTTATTTATGATAATATTTTCTCCATCAGCATGTGGTGGTGGTGAGGTGAGCAAGGTGCCGGGCTGAACCGAGTCTTCCATACCCTGTGCTGTCGGACATCTGTGTCTCCAACCAGGCTGTGATTAACCCCACCTCTATGCAGCAGATAACACGAAGTAAACTGCTTGCTATTATTAATTCTGAGTTAAATCTTCACCATCACGAGTTCTTAGAGTCTCGGCAAAGGGGAGTGGACTGGTGTATCATTGGCTCGTTCACTAAAACCCCTACAAAAACCCATTTAAGTTATTCTCAGAGGTGTGAATCTTTTTTTCCATGTTGATCTTAAAGTTGGTGTGATCACCAGTCATTTTCTTTAAGTTGGTGATTCTGGAACCTCAATCTATCTGAATTCTCAGCACCTGACAAGTTATATTCTTCATGTCTTCAGCAGACTGGATCCTTGTGTAGTTGTTCATGATCTGAAGAACCAATGGGATATCATTAATTGTATTGTAGTACTGTATAGTACTAATTAATGGAAGCCTTGGGAATACTCAAGATGGTGTCTCAAGTTCAGTCTTGTGTGATATTTGAGACTGAATTTAAACTAAGACACGTTTGTGTATATTGCTGACTTAGTACTGACATGAACAACGATATAATGCATTGCTAGTTTATGTGATTACAAAAGTGCTTCAAGAAGAATGGAACTGGAACAAGATTGAAAAAGGCTCCAATATTAATTAAATACCGTAATTGTATTGTTGTTGCTTGACTAATGGTTATGTATTGTAGTGCATGAATTCCCCTTTGTTAAGCTACACATAGAAGCTGATCCTACCCATCGATGTGAATATTTTTTGAGTGACAGACATAGTGCTTTATATACCAAAGCTGCCTTTATTGCTTCTCAGTCCAATGTGTAACTTGCTGTCTAGTGATAGATAATATAAGCCTATGGCTTCAAGTGACATTTACTAAAAGTACATTCTTCTAGCTCTGACTCTCTCTCTCTTGTGTATTTTGTGTACTGTGTATCCAGCTTACGAGAACATTTGTTGATAAGCACCTACAAATCACTGTGAACTATTAAAGGAGTCTAATAGTTATTGATATGGCTGAAAATGTAGCAGAACACAGTAATTGTATTGAAACAATCAGTACAATACTATGATCTAGATACACTGAAAGTTAAGTGTGTTTGTTATTGTGAAGTATGAAAATTTACAAAGACAAATGAGAAAGGACATTGAAAAACATCAAGGAAAAATGGACTATTATAGTATGATGCCTCCAAATAAGTGAAAAGAGTGCAAATAAGAATGGTTGAATTGGTACTCTTAGAAGAGAGAGGTATTTAGATTGTATTGGTCAAGAAAAATACAGTATATATCATACCCAAGATTGCACAGTACTGTATGTAGCCTACACAATAAGGAAGTGTGAAATGCAATGCTGCATGAAGGTAACCCAGGAGAGGCACTGTGTGCAAGTAAAGGGATGTAAACGGTGGTAACTTCTCGTAAACAAGGACATGCCAGTGTGGTGGCCAGGAGCAGTGGAGCTAGAAGCTCAAAACAAATGACACTAAACACATTACATACATTACATTCAAGTACATGAGAGATATACAATACAGTATACTGTACAGTTGAACTTTATTGAATGAAAAAGGTTTGGCTGCCTCCAAGCATGCTATAAAATGATGCAACTTGTCAAGAATATCAAGAATATTCAAGTTATTGAGAAAGTAGTAAATAATCTTTGATGATTAAGTGGAGTGAAATATATGAAGTGGTGAAATGCAATGTCATAAAGTGTATGATAGCTTGTATAATGCTTGTTCAAATATGGTATCTCTTGGTCTGTTTGGCTTTGTAACAGATAACTGACTCTTATATTTTATTGAGTGCAGGTCAATTTATTGGTTCTAGCCATTTTACACACCTATACTGTGCTATAATAAATTTGTTAAATATATCACAATTCTGCATGGGATGTATGTGAGATTTGGAAGCCCTTGGCATTGTTAACATTGGCAGAGAAGAAAAATGCAAGAACCCCATTCAATTGGCAGAGAAGAAAAATATGTAAGAGATAGGCTACCGTATATCACTAACTATTGGAATTGTCAGAGAAGAAAAATCTAAAAGATGAAGTGTATTATTTAGAGTAGCAAAGTACAGTATTACAAAGATTATCAGTATAAGCTAAATGTAAAAGAGATATAGTAGAATTGGCAGAGAAGCTAAAATTAGAAAAACTAGTGGAATTTCCTGAGAAGCTACCAACCAGTACTGTCCAAGATAGATACAGTACTGAGGAATTACAGCACAACAATTTTTTAACACAAGAAAGATGGTTGAAATGAATAATGTGTGCTTCGCGGTGGCAGTGGCTGTGGCAGTGGTGACACAGGTTCTAGTGCCAGCAGTTAAGGGTCCACTGTCCCGTCTCAACCCCGACCTAGCCGCCTGGCTAACCGAACATGACCTCCAGCACCACGCTCACCTCTTTATTGATGCAGGTGTGTTGTACTCTATTTTTGCCTCAGATTCATGTACTGTACAGTTGTCAACATCAGTTTTATTAGATGTAGGGTGATTCAAGAGTTGTGCTCACACATTTTGATAAATACAGAAGTGATTCAAAATATATTTCCAACCATTGTATAGGTGTATACTGTACTGTACAGTACAGTACTGCTGACTTTGTTTTCTTGTGTTTTGAGTTTGCTTGCAATGCATTGGAAACTGCTGCCTAACTTTCAGTTTGCTCCTAGTGGGAAACTGATCATCTCTGTGTGTCATGATTATTGTCAAATACTGTATACAGTATTGTGCCATAGACCATATACAGCAGTCTAATTGTTTTTTGAGAAAGTACCCCTACAAATAATTAATTGTGAACTGTATATTGATGGACTAATACCTGCTAATTTTTGGTGGGATGTTAAAGCTGGATATATTTTTGTACAAGTAGTGGCCGTGAAATAGAGAAATTATGCTTCTAGTTATAGATATGGTATAGTTTTGTGATGATATTATTTTAATTAATGGCTTCAATCCATATGAATGAATTAATTAATTTAATTGTGATTTCTAATTTTTTATATAATTACAGTACAGTCTAATAGTACTTTAATTATTACTTCAATGATTAAGTACTGTGTTGTAATGGAACAGTACAGATTTTGGACTGAGGTGAGATTGAGAGTGTGGATTTTCATTATTGTACTCACGTCACCGCAAGACCGCTACAGTATTTCTTTACTGCGGCAGTGTATATCAACAAAATTGCCTTGTTAATGTAGAGGGGGAATAAATATGCTGTTTTATAGGTATACTATTACTGTAGTATTTGTCATAAAAGGGTTACCATTGAATGGATGTATTGTTGTATGTATAGGTGTGAAGCGTATGGTGGATGTGGTGGAGATGGGACCAATACAAGGGTTGAGCTTGGAGGAGCAGGAGCACACCACAGCTGCAGCCTTCAGCCTCAAAAACCGTCTTGTCCTCAATCACCTCCTAGACAAACATGGTGCTCAAACCAGCCTTCCCAGGTGGGTACATTTTTTGCTGTACACCGGGCCAAGTATGAAACTTTTATGTCATGATGTTTTATAAGGGATTGGAATGATATGTAGTAATAGTGGTTAATACTCCAATTATACTTAAACATGAGTGGTGATTGAGCACTGAATGATTCATATTAGACAGTTCATAGAAAATATGATGGCAATTTCTTTTTCATTTTAACTCTTACTTATTGTGATATGCCATATGGGACATGTCGAGATTTTTAAAGTCTACATGTCATACATAGCAATGCTCGGCCAGGCCCACCCATATCCTGCACACCTCCACCCATGCATTCTCATGTAATGCCTCCTCCATCCACCATCGCAGCGTGTTTTCACCATTTCTGTTCACACTACCACTCCAGCCAGAATGTAGATAAAGCTCATTCTAGTCTCATCTAGATACTTAAAGTTTATAGTTTGTGATGAAATTTTTATTTTTCTTCTAATATCAATGATTTATCAATTACTGATTCTTTAAATTAGGCTAAAACTAGTGTTTTTACCCACCAACCAAGGTACTGTGCGACTACAGTATGCATGATGTGTAAGGATTTAGAAGCACTACTGACAGAGCCGAGACTCAAACCTACACTAGCTAAGCACTCTTACGTACCTCAGAGCTTTAACCCACTGGAACCCACTGGGCTTTATTAAAGGCATGACTGAGGGTTGCTTTGAAACATTTGTCTGGTTGATCCCCAAAATATGTACTTTCACTTTCCTTTTCACCTCACACAAAGATCATGACATTCAGAACCAGTATCATGCTTGGCCAACTGTACTTGTGAATTAAAGTGGGTATTATACTGGCACAGTTCCCTCCATCAGCTGGACAAAATACTGTAAGACTTTCTTTTTTCAATCTGTTTTTTGGAGATGTTGAAAACACAGATGAATCTGAAAATATATAAATGTGGCTTGATAATGGAAGATGAAGGAAATGTGCTAGTGTAGACTTATTGTTTCTCTTCGTCCTTATTATCATGTTCTGTTTAATGCCTTTGTAAGATGTATTTTTAATCCATCCATATATCATATTGTTATTATTATTATATTTCTTACAGAAACCAGGGCTTATTGTGGCACTGTGAGTCAGTCATATTGGTCAGCTGTGATCAGTGTGTGGAAATGTTTACAAATGTCTCATGAAGTTCTTACACCCCCTGTGTTACCTTCTGTCAGAATGTGCTGGGATTGTAATTTTGTGATGCATTGTGATACAATGCTGATGTTTGTTTGGAATTATAATGCCCATTGATTCATAACAATAAGTTTATATTATTGCTTTGCAACAGACAAATTTTGACAGAGCATATCAAAGGTGTAGGGTGTAGGAACTTTAGGCAGCTATATCATACTAGATGTTTTATTTTTAACCATGCAGAATGTTTATATTAGAAACTAGAAGATTTAATGCCATTAGTGCTTGTTCTTGTCTGGTTTTGTTGTAGAGATGGTGAGAACAACTATACTTTTTTTTTTTTTTTTTTTTTTTTTTTATAACTGATGAATTTTTTTTTTACTGAATCAAAGCTTGATATCTAATTTCTTATTTCTTCTGGGAACACCCTGCACACACATGCATACACACATACACTACTACCTTTTACTTCATGAAATATCTCTCTTCTACCATGCTGACTGACACTTTTATCTTCTACCCCCTCTTAATAACTCTCCTCTCCCACAATAATAATAGGAGTGACCAGACTGTGTGACAAATGGTGCAATAAGGGTAAGCTTTCCTTGTGGGTATAGCCTAAGAGAGAGCTGTGTGTGAAAAAAACTGAGAACTGAGAAAAGTGCATTCTTTTGTAGCTGCTGGTAAATGTCTACAGCCACTATAACCACCTTGCACCTCATGGGTAGGCCTATGCTGCTTGCCTCCAAATGACTCCTTATCCCAGGGAAGCTAATTTCAACCAGTGACAGTTTGCCTGTATGATATTGGCAATAGACATTTACCGTCAGTTAAAGAAAGATATATTTTGTACTACAGTCAGAATATACTCTTTTCTACCAATGATAATGACACTTTTAGCATAATTGCAGTGGCCAAGACTTTCAGATACAGAAGGGAACAGCTTGAGGGCCATCTGATTGGTTTACTTATTGCACTAGACACCCATTAAGAGACCATTTACTATTGGATGCAGACATTTTTCTATCCTTGCATGTCCCCTTTTGCTAAAATTTACCCTGTAGCACTTGTGTTGAATACTGTTACCACTAAGAGACAATGGTACAGTACTATACACTGTATTGTGTATTCATAGTCAGCAGTTCTTTTTATGTATCCTTTGAAAACTATACCAAGGGTTGATGAGATAACAAAGGTAACATAACAGTTATAACATGTTAAAGGTTCATTATATCTCTTCATAATCTTAGGGGGAGTGAAGAAGAGGTGTTGACTACAGCTGTACGTGGGTATTACATTCTTCCTACAGTCAAATGAACTTAATGGGTATAGTACTGTACGACTACAGATCTGTTGTAGATGTCGTTAGTATGATGCAAATGCACTGCTTTCCATTCAGCTTATGAAATTGGTCTTTTCGAATATAATTTTTAATATATTCTATTATAGTGTTAACAAATATGGTAGTAGATAAGTACTCCCTATATTCAGAGGCTTAACAGTATTACAGTTAAGTTAACCCATAAAACTGTGTCAAATAAAACAAAAAATATAATTTCATCAGTATTAGCTATTACAAGAAACCCTTATGATCCAGTGTGCCAATAAATGTGACCATCAATTACTGAAGCTCCAGAAATTCAGTGACACGATTCTTGAATATGTCTGTGTTACTTCATTTTTACTTACTGTAACAAACAACTATTACTGTATACTGTACCCATCAAACCTATTGCTATTCAAACACTATTTTCCATTTCTATATATATTTTGATCAAGCTTTTTAAACTGTAGTACAGTACAGTACTCTGCTTTGTTGCATGATCCAGCAATTTGTATCTTTCTTTAGCTGGCAGTAATATTTATGCCCCCAGCTGTTATTGTTACCTTGCATCTGATTGGTTGGTGTATGACCCTACCCCCTACCACTGGGTGGCAACCATAATCTTGTAAATCCTTCCTTTCTGTAAGCCTTTTCCTTTTGTCCTCATTTTTCTTAATTTGCAACTCATCCTTCTGCTTTTATACTGATTCCACTTTCAGTTGATTGTTCTTCACTGTTTAGTCCTGTCTTATATTCACTGTGCCTTACCCCTATTCCTTTCCCCTTTCCCTGTGACTTTTTCTTCCCTCCCTCCCTTCTCTCTCCTTTGTACCCCACACCTTGCCCCTACCCCAGGCTGGAGACATTGGGAGTGCGGACTATGAAAGAACTGGTGTACATGGCAGATGCCTTCCCCGAGGAGTTCACAGAAACTAAGGATGAGCGCCTCAGTTTACTCCTACTCAGTCTTCCCAGGTGAGTGGTATGCTTGGTTTGCAGACTGTCTGGTGGAAATTATGTAGTCATCCAACAAATGATGACAGAGTATCCAATAATTTCTGACTACTGCCTGTGCTATCCATAATACATACTTTTTAATCACTACAACTATTGTAATAATGATATCTACCTGTAATGGTCCTAAACCTCAGCTATTCCATTTGGGTCCCAGGGAATTGTAAATTTGGCTGTACTGTGTGTAATATAGATAAAAGAGTAATTGAGAGGGCAAGAAAGGAATGAAAAGGTATAGATGCCCCCTGATTTGATTGACAAGGTGCCTAATGTCAGCCATGTATTTGAGCTTTGCAGTGCTAGATTAACATATTCTGGGCCTTAAGCTTATTATGGATGACCAGGCCCTATAATGAATAAACCATAATTTATTTTGATTGAGGGTGTAGTGGATTGTAGGCACATAGCACATGAAACAAGTACAGTATACAGTATTTTTCATCCCAAAAGGTCAACTAGGGTAACCCCATACTGTATGGGGATACTTTCTGCAAAGTTGTAGACAATGCTTTAAGGGTTTTGATATCCCTTCAAACCCAAGCTGACCCCTTTTCTCTCTTTAACTGTCCTTCCTTTCCTACGTTTTCCTTTGTGCTTGCTGTCTCTCCTCTCTCTCTCTCTCTCCTCCTTTATGGTATTGTATAAAGTCTTTCTGGCCAAGCACAATCTTCTTTCCGTTCATAATTTAATCCTCACACTAACATCCCACAACTCATTCTTCATACTCCAAACTTCCGTTTTCATACAATTTATTATGACTTCTCACATAACACCACACTCCTTTAATCTCACATTCCACATCTTATGTCCAACACCTAGTCCTCACTCCTAATACCAAGCATCCCACACTCTGCATCCCTGTTTACACAACTCATCCCATTACCGCTAAACATACCGGTACCTCTAACCCCACACCAAACTACACACCCCACGTAGTATTTTCTGACACCCTCGCTCCTATCTGCACATGGACAGGGAGAAGAAAGAGATGGAGTTTGTGACGGAGGAAATATGGAAGGAGATTGCTGCCCTACACAACCTGCCCAGTGCCCGTGGTTGGAGTATGCCTTCTAGTGAGTACATTATTATCAAATATTATTTCTCCTCCTCTTCCTAATTTACTATTATTTCCCTCTCTTACTATTCTCCTCCTCTTGCTTATTATTATTATTAATATTATTTTTATTATGTCTATTACTATTGGAAAGTTCTCTGTACTCTGTAACCCATTTCCTTTCTTCTTCTTTTCTTCTACTTTCTCTTCGTCCTCCGCCATGTTGTAGAAAACATGAATCACAGGAAGTTAATCAAAGGTATACAAAGGAAATCAGACAACATAACTGTGGATGGGAAGTAGACAGTTTGTGACCAGTTGGATACCAAACAACAACAACAATGACAAACCGGACATTCAAGGTGTGTTAGTATGTGGCCTCTAGGGATACAAGAACAAACAACAAACACTGAGAATTAAACTGATTAAGAAATGTATTGTGAATTATTGTTTCTTGGAGTGTATGCACCTGAATTACCTTTTGTGGAAGAATTTGTGTTAACTTGTGTTTGTTGGTTTGTTATAAAATATACATAATGTATGAAAAATACACTCGAACCTTTATGAGACCACATGATGATTTGACTTTGGAAAACATAGACGTGATTCAGTTATGGTGGATTCAGGTTAATTATCATGGTCAGGAATTGATACAGTTTAAAATTATTGTTAATAATGAATGATAGAGGTATCTTGCCTAATTATAGCAAAGGAAAGATTAGATGTCTGGCAAAAGTAAACGAGAATGTAAATGGTTGAGAGAACTACCAGTTTTTAGGCACCGGAGATGATATACTGTATGGATGCTGTGTACAATACCAGATTCCAAGGAGGATGTTTAGCCAAGTGTGTGTGTGTGGTTCTTCCTGTATGGAGTGCGAATGGATGACCTTGATGACTCAGTGAATGGCTCTGGGGTCTTGGTGTGGTGTCTGTGTTTGAATGAGTGGTGTGACAGCATGATTTTTTTTTTTCTTAGTCCTCCTTGCATAACGTAGGGCCTTGATGTACATTTGCTTACATTTTTTATTCTGAATCAAACTCCACTGGAACCAGAAAGTAATAGTTAATATACAGTTTGCCAGACAAATCTTCACCAAAAGGTTATACCATATTTTTCCTTATATTGTGCACATACGTTACCTCGAAGCAATTCCCTCTGTCTGATATACAAAGGTCTATTGAGGTGGTTAGTCACCACTTCTTGAATTTGCTTTTAACTGAATGTTGTTTATATACGCGTCTACTTTTTTTGTGGGTGTGTTTGTGAATGTTACCTAGGTTTGTGAGGATAACCCCGAAAAATGAAAGAAATAACATTGTGCACTAGACAAAGCCGAATACTCACCCGCGAACAGAGCATCGTAACGTAACTCCGTCGCATAACAAAAACACCGTTGCGGACGGTACCTCGTAAGTTCGTAACGTCATTGCTTAACACCCGTAATCCGTATCATACTGTAGTGTAGAGTGTAGATGATTGCGTCGGAGTTCGCTCCCACCCCATCAATTATTAACTATTGCTGGAGAATGTGATTTGACGCAGAAGAAATATGTTTTTTAAGAGTTAATCTAAACTCCGAATCATGAGTAGCCTACTTCATTCAAGAGTTAAGATGCAAGCATTTGAAGGAATCGATTTCAGACAGTTGCGGCGGGAGCTTTTGTCTCGTTGTAGGACGCGAGTCATGAGATCGTGAGGCAGTTTACTTTGTCTGAGTAGAATGAATCACAAGAAAATCATCGTACGTTGTGTTTGTAGGATGAAATGTTTGGCCGTATTCTCCGTCAATATCATAAATTACTTGCATAATACATAACCCTGTGTTGCACCTTTAGTTGTTATTGGCCCTTCCTCATCTCCAGCTTCACCACTGGAGATGTACTGGATTATACATTATACCATGGTCCAGGAAATACATGTAATTTCTGGACCGTGCATTATACTATACAGCAGGGTGAGAGTGAGAAAAAATCCTCGCTCATGTTTGCATTAGTATGCTTATGGGCGCCGAACTCCAACCATGACAGAGATGATGATGATAATAATAATAATAATAATAATAATAATAATAATAATAATAATAAATCGTACATGACGTCTCGTATTCTTTCATTCCGTACCAGGGTAGGGGTACGTATAAGATTTGCCTATTTTACGCCATAGATGAGATCTCGCTTCTCCAACTTACGGTACACTACCTCACAGTTTGTTTACCAGTGAAGGGTCGTGTAACTCAATAGCACGTGAGAACTTCAACCTCCTTCCATCATCCTTATGGGGTGATTGTTTTATTGACGAATTAGAAGGGCTGTGATTCCTCCAAACTATACCACGAAGCAGATCCCCTTTTAGTACCATTGAGGGCATCTGTTTTCTGGTATAGTTAGGAGGAATCAGTAGCCTTCTAATTTACCAACAAGAGAATCTCCCCCTAAGTCAAGTCTTTGTTCCCTGCCTCATAAATCCCACTCACTTCTGTAGCTGAACCGCAATATTTGCTTCTTTCACCACTTTTTTAGTTTAAAACATAAAACTACATTGTATGTATGCACGTACACAACTATGTGGATAATTTTTATGGTATATTAGAATATGAGTTGCGACCGTAGGAGTGAAATCATAGGACAAAGAAAACTAGGATCATAAAATTGCGCACCAAATGGGAAACTCGGCATAACAGCTGACTGGGAGAGAATCGGTCTGCCAGGCGTACGAAAACATGTAAACATTGTCTCATGTGGACTGTCATCACTGTCTTGCATCTATATCCTGAGTCAGTGTGTGATAGCTGTTATATTAAATCGTGGCTAAGGTGTTGCTAAGAGGTGAAGAGATTGATATTTCATAGATAATGATGATAGGTTAGGACAAATGCAGTACGATAATGTGGTAGGAATAGTCGACTGTCGCCCTCAGAGTCGTGTCAGTAAACATGTGCTTCAGTTATGGTCGCGTGAAAAGGAAGGAGAGGGTGTGTCATCAGTGATACCATATTGCTTTAACTTGTTTATAGATTTTATCCAGTTATCGTGGAGTGTTGCAGTGGATGAACCCTGTGTAATTGTATTATGTGGATAGAAGACCTTAGAGTCTCCTTTAAATCGGTGAGTAGATAAACAAACGTACGTCACTGAGTTTCCCTAGTGTTTATAAATATACTTGCAATCGAATCAAACTGGAGGAAAGTGAGTTAACTGAGTTGCATAATTATAAGTGTTACAGCGTTGCGAGATGAGGTGGTGACGGTGTGGGTGGATGGTGGTAGGCGAGGCTGCGCACTAGGTTAGTATAAGTGACGCTTTGCTTGCTTTTTCTCAGAATCTACAGCGAAACTGTTCCTGATGCTATATCAATATGCAGCTGGGTTAGGAAATTAAAGATAGAGGGTTGGTAATAGGGTTATACAGTAAGTGTTCGTTGCATTCGGCAAATAATTGAAAACTTAATACGTGTTTCCCAGTTTAATACTGTGTCTTATAGTTCCTTACCCTATTACTGCCCCTCCCCTTTTGTCACCACACATCTACCTTCATTCATCACCCCATTCTTTCTTATTTTATGTTCATCCACCACCCTTTCAACCCTTCACCAACCTTTCCTCTCGCAGAGTTCCCTCACCCCATCTCTCATGTCTACCCCTTCCACCCTCCCACCTTACCTCTGCCCTGACGAGTGAGAATGCAGAGAATCATAAGGGTCTGAGATGCCTTATTTGTCTGATCAAAAATGAATGTGGTGGAAGCTACAACACATTTGACTGGTCTCGGTACACACACACTCACTCAGTGATGAGAGGGGTATTGTAAGGACGTTGATTTTATATTCTACGTCTTCGTGCATGACTGTGTGTTAGCCTACCTGTTTCTACGTGTTGATGTAAATAATAATTGTGTGTATCGATGTACATATTTTCAGTGTAGCGTATATTGTTGATTGTTTTAATTCTTACATACATGCATGCTTTCATACATGCACGATATATACTGTAGATACATAAAAATGGTACACACTCACTCACTATTTTATTGGGGCCAGTATTTCGGTGGCAGACTATCGGTTCATAATAAATGTAGCATACTGTATATTATGGTACAGTACGTGGTGCTGCATAATGGGACAATCCTAGAGACAGAAAATAAATGCACAATAAGATCTCCATTGGAATTACTTCATTTGTGAATTGGATTGTTCAAAGCTTCAACCAAGCCTGTATACTTTTATTAGTGCTCGTGACTGTACTTAATTTTTACTGAGGGCGGGGGGAGTTGGCCATTCATTTCTTGGCCGCATTAGCCGATCTACTCACAACATTTCGTATAAATTAGCTAATGACTTTCTAAGCTCTATTGGTTACTGACAACTGAGAGACTTGACATACAACAAAAGCGAAAACACACTGGTTTTATATGTTCGTTGGCCGAGATAATTATTTATGTGGAAAAGAAACGTAGCTTGGGAGGAAATAGTCGCACGTAACCCAGCCAGCCAGCAGTCCCCTTTCCCTATGTAATATAAAGGGAATTTCTCATACTACAGTCCACGTGCAGACCAACCACTGTATGCAAGCGGGAAATTAGGAAAATAGGAAACGTTAGGAGTTGCATGCTCGTTGGCCGAGATTATTATTTATGGGGAAAATATACTTAGCTTGGGAGGAAACTATTATTATTATTATTATTATTAAAATAGACCAGAGACACAAATTTGGGAGAGAATGCAAGCATTCTATCAATCAGAGGACCCCAGTCCCATGAATCCAACCTGAAGATAAGAAGACAGCTTAGAGAAAGAAAGATGAGCAGTTGGCTTAATAAAAACATTAGCCCTACTCTTGAAGCCAGCCAGTCCTACACCATTAAAGACAGATTCACCAAGGCCATTCCACAGAGACACCAACTTAGGAACACACGATCGACTGTACTGACAATAGGAAACATATGGAGTTACATGTTCGTTGGCCGAGATTTTTAATTATGGGGAAAATATATAACTTGGGAGGAAATAGTCGCACGTAACCTAGCCAGCCAGCAGTCCCCTTCCCTATGTAATATAAAGGGAATTTCTCATACTGCAGTCCACGTTCAGACCAACCACTGTATACAAGCGGGAAAACACTCAGTGATACGCACCACATACAGTTAGCCCCTATCTCAAGGTTTACGGGGATAGTATACGTTTGGTGCATTAGAGCTTGATTCCTCCAAAATTTGCCAGGAAACAGGACAAGATTGGCAAAAAAAAAAATTATTGGTGGCCTATTTGCTTGAAATAGTTTGAAGGAATAATTTGCTCCTCATTTACCAACACTGTCCCTCGCTCCCCCTTAATTAATGAAGTTACAAATAAGAGGAATACAAACCAAACCGTCCCCTAGTCGGACACAAGTTCAGTGAAAAATATTATGTAGTAGTAAGGAAATGGGAGGGTAGAATTTATTGTTACTTCAGCTAGCATTCTTCCCTTATGTCTGTCCGTCCGTCCACTCATATGGCAGGTAATCAATACTCACTCCACAAGTCCCTCCTGTCCCTTCTTTCCTTCCTTCGCTGCGTTGTGTGTACTTACTCTCACATTTTTATATCTTTTTACTTTACCTACTGGTTCTCATTTACTCTCTCGTCTCTGATTTTTATTGCTTGTACTCTACTTATCGGTTCTCAGTCTCTCCATTTTTATTTCCTTTCCTCTCCACATTTTTATTTTCCTGGTTACATTTTCTTCAGTTTACGTATCCTATAATTAATTCCCTTTTCTACTCCTAACCTTACTATGCACGTGCTTCAGATACCGTATTAAACCTTTACGGGTACAAGAGAAGTTCATCATTTTACGTACTTGTGACTTCGTGATGTGCATGATGAATTTGTAGCTCAGTTGGATGAACATTTTGTCGCTAAGTCGTGGTGTTGATGACGTCATTTCCTCAGTCGCTTGTATAATTTTTATAGTCGTTCACATAGGCTATTCGTCTTTTACTATTTATTGTCCTGAAGTAATTCGTATGACAGTAGGCAGTGTAGGGTGTTCCACGAGATTGTTATTAGAGAGCAGATCTACTTTCACTTGTGGTTGTATTGTCAGGCAGTGAAGATAGAATGACCGAAAAGTAATAGGAGAGTGGGAAAGTAAAGTATACATATAGAGTTTGACTACATCTTCAATACCTCGGGATTTTCAGAGTTTGTAATGGCTGACTGAGACATCTCTTGATCTTTATTGTACATTTGTCTAAGTAGGATATATTAAGGAGACTCTTACTGACAAATTGCAAGGCTATTGATTCCTCATAACTATGCTAAAAAACAGATACCCTCAATGGTACTAACTAGGCCTAATAGGGCATCCGTTTTATGACATAGTTTAGAGGAATCAGAGTCCTTCCAGTTCACCCCAACCAACAAAATAATCTCCCCTTAAACTGGTGCGCATTACTACTCACGGTGAAAAAATGCAGCATAGTGTAATAAATTTTGTCGTAACCTTATGCCATATCTGTGAACTGAGGAATCTCTTAGAGACCTTCCAGTTCACACCAACAAAAGGATCTCCCCGTAAACTGGTAGGCCTACACCTTAATACTCACATGGGTTAATATTGCAGCAAAGTTTTCATCATATAGTAATAATTTGTGTCGTTACCGTATGCTGTGTGTGTGAACTGGATGCCGGATCACGACCCATGCAGGGAGTAGGAGAGGAGAGCTCCACACTTAAAGCTGTATTGCCAAGCGTCATTCCAGTGCCCACGTACACGTACATACAAGTGTCAAACTCTTCAAGTGAACTAAGGTAGCCAGCCTATCAGATTTGCCTCCCACCACTTCAGTCTCGGTCCCTCAGTAACTTAGTCAAGAGTGATGTTACATTTTGTGTTTATCCTCTTAGATTGCTTTCAAGATTCTGGTGTAGGCGTGATTGGATTTAGTAATTTTAAAACATCCTTTTTGCCTTTTAAGATTCTAAAGTGTAAGCGTGATTTGAATTGAGAGTGAGATATTTAAAAAAAAAAAATTTGTCTTATTTCAAAATTCTAAACTGTGGAGGCGTGATTTGGTTCTAGGCTCATGATTTTTCCCCTCACCTCTCATAATTCCAGGTACAGCCTTGAGTGGGCAGCCTGACATTACAATATTTGTTGCCATTTCCAATAAAAAGATATCTCTCAACCAACCAACCAACCAATCCGTTTGACGCCACAAGTCCATTCACCATTTGCAACGTATATATAAATATAGATAGCCAAGTCTATGCAATCTTTCTCCGTGCGTCACCATCCATTGCTGTGTGTGTGTGTGTGTGTTGAATTTGAGTGGATGGTGTAGCCTACTGTAGCAATGGTGTGTGTGTGTGATAAAATTTGAGCCGGTGGTGTACAGTAGGAATTTCTGTTGAAGGTAGAATGAATCTACACATGAATTGTGATGTTTATCTGTGGCAATACTTTACTGGTCAAGGAGTATTTGACTCCAGTAATGTGTGTGGTAATGACAGCTGTTGCCTACAGTCCAACGTGGTCCACTTTCCTTCTCCGTTCCTTGTATAATGCCTTCCTTTCAAGGCCACCGAACGTCGTAAAACACCCACGCTGGTAAGATAACAGCAGCAGTATTTGGGATTTACCCTCGCATCCTTTTCACTTTGGCTGGGTGTCAATTCGGTAGCCGTGACGTGTGTGGATGGGTTGGAGTTGACCTGGGACTCGGTAATGGGTTTCATAAACCCTATGTCCAGAGTACGAACATAATAAAAAAAAGTCACAATGTTTTGCCATACTGTCCTTGAACATAAATAGCTTGGCGAGTGTGACGCATGCATGGGTTCCAGATTCCATCTTTCTTCACCCTCCATCTAGGCCATATTCTAGGGTCACGCCAGATTCGTAGGTGGTGTAAAAATCAGGCTTGGAACAGCAAACTGGAGGACGAACGAAACCTATATTTGCCTGAGGACGTAAGAGAAAATGCTAGTGTGATATTCATTAATTTTAAGTCGAGCATGACTCATGGTCTGGGGATTTTCCTACAATGTCCTAGGTCGTCTTGTATTAGTCCATTGATATCTGCAGCATAAGCCGTTTTTTGTAGGTTAATAGAAACGATGTTAAATCTTCAGACCTTATGGGTGCTCTCTTCACAAAAGGAAAATAAATAAATAAATAAGCCTAATATTAGCTTACTAAAATAAAAATTCATGTTGTCTAATGATTAAGAACCCCTGTGATGTAGTCAGAAAATTGGAGGTTAGTTAGTCCTTAATTGGAGGTTAGTGAGTCCTTCAAACATTGCCACGAAACACCACATACATTATTAGAGAAGCTTGTTTCGTGGCATAGTCAGGAGGAATCAGATGCCACAAGGTCTCATATACGATCACAGGGTCCCTTAAATTCAGGAACTGTGATTGGAGGCCACTGATTACTCCTAATTGGGCCACGAAACGGACTCAGAGGTATAGTAGTTTGTTTGGAGGAGAGTAGATCAGGAGGGAGGGATGGAGACTTCACGCATCTTGAACATCGTCGTCAATTCCAGTTGAGGCGGATGTCGGGGAGTTTTTCTTATTTGCTTTGTTTACACTGGATACGTAACGGGTTTTTTTATACTTGTTATTTACCTTTGTTTACACTGGATAAATAACGGGTTTAACGGATATATTTGTTGTTTGATTTGATTACACTGGATTCGTAACGGTTTTAACTGTTATATATACTTATTTACCTTAGTTTACACTGAATGAATAACGGTTTTAACGGGTATATCTGTAGTTTAATTTGATTACACTGGACAAATAACTATTATAACGTTTATGTATACTTATTACCTACTTCTTGCGGACACAAAGGCGGACCAAGGCTGCGGTTGGACTTATCCTCGCCTTGGTTATGTAGTTGTGTGTGTGTGTATTAAGAGGGTAATACATTTTTGATATATTAAAGCTTCTTGATTCCTCCACAGTATGCTGGAAAACAGGGCTAGATGAACAAAAGTAATGGTGGTCTGGTGCTTAAAATAGTTTGGAGGAATTAGTTGCTCCAGATTTACCAGCACTGTACTACCCCCTTATCCCTTTAAGGACCCTGTGATCGTGTATAATATTGGAGACTTCTGATTCTTCCTAACCATGCCACGAAACAAGCTCCTTCCCTATAGGTGGTGTTTCTTGGCAATACTTGAAGGAATAATTTTTCTCCAACTTTTAGAGTATACATCACAGGGTTCTTAACAGCGACTGACGACTTTGGCAGTTTTCTCAGAATACCTCCAGACTGCGTTACTAGTCTGGGAGAAGCATTCACGCCAGACGTCCGAAAGACAAACCAAATTATTATCATCAGCGTCAATACCCCATTATCCTTATTTCAAATTATAATAACAAATAAACAACGGCTTATTCTACGTTTCAGATTATTTGCTTAGACTCACGCACAACAAACAAACAAATATACAAACAACGATAAGTATGTCAACATGTTAAAGGAATATGGGAGTCTCTAGCCTATTTCGACAAATTTTCTAATGATGATGGTGGTGGTGGTGGACTGATTGAATGTTGATAAAGGTGGTGGTTGTAGCCGTGGTTTTAGTGGGCTGATAGGATAGTGGTTGTTGTAATGGTAAATTAAACGGAAACGGAAAGTATTGGTTATTGTTGTTTTTGTGGTGGTGTAGTGGGATGATAAATATAGTGGTGGCTAATAGTAATAAGAAAGTGTTGGTGGTAATGTTGTAATAGATGGTAAGGTTGGTGCTTGGTGGTGGGTTTCCGGAGTAGTATAGTTGGCTAATAATAATAATAATAAGTTAGTGGTTGTGGTGGCCGTGTAAGTAGTGCATGGGCTTAATAGGATAGTGGTGGTGGTGGTGGTAGTGGTATATTAATAGGAAAGTGTTGGTGGTGGCCTTGGTAGTACCGTAGCATGGGCTAATAAGGATATTGGTTGTGGTGGTAGTGGGCTAATAAGGATATTGGTGGTAGTGGTGGGCTAATAGGATAGTGGTGGTGGTGGGCTAATAGGATAGTGGTGGTGGTAGTGGTGGGCTAATAGGATAGTGGTGATGGTTGTGGTGGGCTAATAGGATAGTGGTGGTGGGCTAATAGGATAGTGGTAGTGGTAGGCTAATAGGATAGTGGTGGTGGTGGACTAATAGGATAGTGGTAGTAGTGGGCTAATAGGATAGTGGTAGTGGTAGGCTAATAGGATAGTGGTGGTGGTGGGCTAAAAGGATAGTGGTAGTAGTGGGCTAATAGGATAGTGGTAGTGGTAGGCTAATAGGATAGTGGTGGTGGTGGGCTAATAGGATAGTGGTGGTGGTGGGCTAATAGGATAGTGGTAGTAGTGGGTTAATAGGATAGTGGTAGTGGTAGGCTAATAGGATAGTGGTAGTGGTGGGCTAATAGGATAGTGGTGGTGGTGGGCTAATAGGATAGTGGTAGTAGTGGGCTAATAGGATAGTGGTAGTAGTGGTGGTGTCCTCTTGTGTCCTACTTATGTACACTGACTGCTTCATGTGGGTCACTGGTCCGCCCACCCCTCATGTCCCACCCAAGTTTCTTCTTGGCTAATTCCCTGTCCTCTCTCATCCTTTCCTTTCGACCACTCCATTTTTATTTTTCATTCTATTTTCTTCAGTTTTGCCATTTTCCTACCCTTTCCCTTTCGTCACTTCCCTCCCTTCCATTTCCTTTTCCTCCCTTCCCTCCCTTCAATTTCCTTTTCCTCCCTTCCTTTTCCGTTCCCTCCTTCACCCTTACGCCCTCATGCCTTCAATTCATGTCTTCTGTCGCACCCCTCTTCCTTCCCCTCCCTTTCACCGTCCCTTCCCTTCCCTTTCCTGACCCTCTCCTTGTCCGTCCTTGCCTACAACTCTTGCTTCCTTTCCATCTTTCTTCTATCCTTCTTCGTCCTTTCACTCTCGTTCCCTTTTTCCATTTGTCTTATGTCAGTAATGGTAGGCCCCTTATCACTTCCATGCTTACACTTCAATATCCCCATCATAATAATTATCCTCAACGATCATAATTATGAACTTCCTATGATGTACTCCTCCTTCACGTCGTCCATCCTAGGTCTCACCTCCCAAAAATATGTCACACCCAGTACCAGTTGGCCCTCTAACTCTGTGGGATACTGTAAAATCAATCACTTCAGTTTCTCTTTCGAAAACCATCGCCTTACTCTTACTGTCATTCACCTTTATATTTTTTCTTTACATACACCGTGAAACTCGTCCTCCACTGACCTTTGCAACTCTCCTTCACTCTCTGTCAGCAACACGGTGTCATCCACATGAATAAGCTCACCACCAAGGACCATTTTACTTCATTTAAGCTCATCCTTGCACCCAGACCACCCACTCTTGCCTTCATCTCTCTCATACAGGCGTCTATTCATAAACTGATTATCCACGGTGACATGACACACTCTTGTCTCAACTTCACACTGATATTAATGTTCTCTCTTTGGTCATCCTTTACCCGCACACATGCTTTCGTCCCTTTGTAGAATGTCTCGATCATCTCCATCAAACGGCCACCAACACCATAGATCAAAATGCCAGGTAATTTGAAATGTCAGATAAATACATAAAAATATTAATTTACTCTATCGTCTTAGGGTAAATCCCCTCGTATGTGTGGCGACAAACTTTAGTTTATGTTTGGATCAGATGGACTTGCGTATACAGATTCACGTAGTCTCGAACCGAACCATAGATATGAGCAACAGCAGGTTTTCCCTGAGAGCCGAACCGTATCCGGACCCCGAGCCCGTCATTGTGTACGTTCTGGTCGAGGCTCCCCAGCTAGCAGCGCGGAAAATGAGAGCAGACTCGTTTTTACCTCCAGGACACACTGAGGACAACAAGGGCAGGAGGGGGGGGGGCGAGAAAAGTGTGTGAAAGTGGTAGAAGGGGTGAAGACAATGAAGGAGGAGAGATGGAAGGCAAGGAGGAAAGTGAAATGTGGAGAAGGTGTGGAAAAGAGTAGAGAAGGAAAAGTTTGTGCGACATCTGCATCTAGACTGTTGCACGAACGTTATATCAAGTAACACCTGCCACACGCAATTCAACAACACCCAGTTAAGTCAAATAGCAAATTACACTCAAGATTTATTTCATTTGTAGTCACAGTCCAGCCAAGGTAGATAAAGTATGGTTAGTACCTGTGGATCTCTATTTACCGATGATTGAAGGAAGTAATCTCATGTCGGTGATTTGGAGGGTTGCTTTTTCCTCCAATTTGTGATATAGGATACGATTGTGCAGTAGTGGACCAAAGAAGTTGCCACGTGCGTATCTTTTAATTGTGGTAATTAAAAGGTCTTACAGTTCTAATGACGTAAACCGTTACGTTACACGGTTGTGTGTACATATGAATGCAATACCATACTGCTGTATTGTACTAAACTTTCCCTTTACTGGTATGTAACCTCGGTCCTGACTGTCATAATAATGTGTGTTAATAATGTGAAGTAGGCAAAGTCAACTTATGAACACTACTATTTTCTTCAACCTGAGTCACAAAGTGGCAGACATATTCTGTATATACCAAAGAAAGCTGCAGGAGGAATCAGTAACCTATAAATAACAATAATTATTCTTACTCCCCTTAAAACCCTCAATTGACGGCTGGCCACTTTTACATTCGATTCTCCCAAGTCTAATATCTGATTGTTATTGTGTGTGAAAGAACTACTTACATCTAAAGGGTAAAAACTAATTCAATTAACCCATAAACCACACGACAACATAATTAGTCAGATTCAGGATGATTTAATGTGCCAAAAGAATATTCCCGTCATCCAAGAAATAATGGAGAGAAAACGCACAAGGAATAAAGGGGAGAAAGGGAGAGAGAACGTGCAGGGAATTATGGGGAGAAAGGGAGAGAAAACGCGCAGGTTATGGGGAGAAAGGGAGAGAAAACGCGCAGGGAGTAAGGGAGAGAAGACGTGCAGGGAATGATGGGGAGAAAGGGAGAGATAATGTGCAGGGAATGATGGGGAGAAAGGGAGAGAAAACGCGCAGGTTATGGGGAGAAAGGGAGAGAAAACGCGCAGGGAGGAAGGGAGAGAAGACGTGCAGGGAATGATGGGGGGAAGGGAAAGAAAACGTGCAGGGAATTATGGGGAGAAAGGGTCGAGAGGAAACGTGCAAGGGATATAATGGACAGGAAGGAAAAGAACGAATCTTGTCATTTACTATAGTTGTATATCCTCTCCAGCCAATGTGTCTCTGTTTATAATTATATCAAAACATAGTAGCCTAACGTTAATCAGACAGAGCAACGTTGCCACTGATATAACACACTCACAGTCACTCACACACACACAGTCATCCAGTTAAAGTGTTGGTGTATATTTTGTGGACTTGTACGTACAACACATGCACGTAATTTTAGAAAATGACCAAATTTTATATACTGTGTGTGCGTGAGAAAGTCATACTGGGAAATGTTATGTGTGTTCGTCTCTCTCTCTCTCTCTCTCTCTCTCTCTCTCTCTCTCTCTCTCTCTCTCTCTCTGTGTGTGGAAGGGGCAGGGAGGTAGTTATTTACCCTATTGAGACAAGCGTTGTGTCATCATTATAACAGCGTTGTTCTCACCGTTAGCCGCCAGTAACAGGAGGGCGTGACCACCTTTTTATAATAACAATACGTCCCTTCATCCGAGGTTGTCTTGTGGTGTCGCGAGTTTTGTTTGCTGATGTGTGTGTGTGTGTGTGTGTGTCAGTCAGTTATTTAATGGTGTTGTTACTTTCCCTGTGCGGATTATGAAGTAACGTGTAGCAGAAGAAATACCTATAAGTATATAACAATACTCTTATTTAATATCTTTTGTATCTAGATAATATTGCCTTATGATGATGTCACTTTCACTGTATTGGTTATAGTTGTGGTGGTGGTAGTGGTGGGTGTCAGGAATGAGGAGGAGGAGGTTTATGTTGACGTTGAGTGAGTGGGGAGGGGAGGGGGGGGGGTGAGGGTGCGTTGTTTGCGTAGTGTTGTTTGTGTTACGTTGCGAGATCTGTCTCTCTGGCGGCGTTGTTTGTTTTGGTGTGCTTGGTTTGGTGTGTTTTGCACCAGACGGACAAACAAACAGCCTCGCAATGAGGCCGTATGTGTATGTGTGTGTGCAGCTCAACTTATATGTGTGAGAGAATGTTTAAGTTAATTTGCTTTGCTGAGAGAGGAGAGAGAGAGAGAGAGAGAGAGAGAGAGAGAGAGAGAGAGAGAGAGATTTATTACATATACTGTACCAAAAGTGGTGTAGGACTAAGTGTGCAACCATGATGAGAGGACAGGTATGTGTGAGTGGACGAGAGAGAATACGAGTAGGCCAAGTGTGACTAGTGAGTGAGTGAGTGAGGGGTTAGTTCACGAGATGATAAAACTGGTATCGATCGTGGTTGTTGGTGATGATGATGCGGGCTGATGCTGCTGTTTCCCGTCGCTTCTGTCTTTCCGTCACACCATCCTATCTGTCCTTCTGTCTGGTTGTTTGTATTTTGGTCCGTCTGTCTGTCTTCCTGTCCCTCTGTCTGTCTGGCTGGCTGACATCGTTTCAGTGTTGTAACCACGCTCTCGTTCAGTCAGTTTTGCCCTCCTCTGATTATTGTTTATTTTCAGTGTCACCTTTGTTTTCTCTCCTTCTATCCTGTGTGTCTTATCATCTCGTCACTTCCATCGTCCTGACTTCTCACCTTCTCCTTTCATCACCCACCCAGCTTCCATTCCCTGGAGTTCCTTGCTTACAGTCTTTAGGTTTATGTAAATTCGCAGTCTGTTTATACTTATTACTGCTTTGTCTCTCCTTTCGTCCGTCCTAGTCTCTTTTTTTCGTCCCTCCAAGTCTCCTCCCGTCTCTCCCCCTGTCATGCCTCTATCTTCTCATTTCTCTCTTTCGTCTTCTGTCTTCCTTCCTTTTCCTTCTCTCCTTTCATATCTTCCTATATTTCCTCATGCCCCTCCTTCTCTCATTCCTCTCTTCTACCACCATTTGCCTTCCCTCTTTTTCCCTCCTTTTTACTCTTTCCATTCTCCTTTTCCCTCCCACTTTCCTTTCCCGTTTTTCCTTTCCCATTCTGCCATCACCCTTTTCTCGTCGTTTCGTCCCCGGGTCATCTGCAGTAAGATGGTCAAGTACACTAAGGACACCAGTTTGTACCCCCTTGTGTTGTGTTTATTGTTGTGTTTACATTGGTGTGGACAGTTTTCAGTACGGTACTTATCACTCTGTCTGTCTGTCTGTCTGTGTATCCTTTTGTTTGACCTTTGCCCGTCTGTTACTGTACCTATTTTCTCTTTGTATTTGTTATCTATCTGTCTGTCTGTCTACCCATTTCCTCATACCTACTTGCTTACAAAATAATAAATTAAACAGTATCTACCTTCTTATACCTGACCATATATGCATATCTCTCTCTCTCTCTCTCTCTCCTCTCTCTCTCTCTCTCTCTCGCTCTCTCTCTCTCTCTCTCTCTCTCTCTCCTTCTCTCTCTCCTCTCTCTCTCTCATCTCTCTCTCTCTCTCTCTCTCTCTCTCTCTCTCTCTCTCTCTCTACCTTAATGTTTTGAGTGTGGTATTTGACTTTTCACTTCCTTTCACACCTTCACCCCAATCCCACCCCTACTCCCTTACTTCTCCCCTATCCGCCACCGCTTCCTTGCTCCTTCCTTTCATTCCTGCTTCCCTTCCCACTCTCGTTCCATTTCCTCTTCCCTTTCTTCCCTGCCCCTCTGCTTTCCATTATTTCCTTATGGTATGTATACTGTATTCTCCTGACATCCTCTTCCCTCCTCACCTTCCTCTATTTCACCCCTTGCCTCTCTTTCCTGTCTCCTGCTTGTCTTCCCACTTTTTCCTCAATTTATCTTACTTATCTTCCTCCTTCTTTTCCTTTATCTTCCTCCCTTCAACCCTTTCCCTTTTCCCAACTTCCACTTCCCTCCTTCCATCTTCCCCTTCCCTCCTTCCATCTTCTCTTTCCTTTCTACCATCTTCTCTTTCCTTTCTACCATCTTCCCTTCCCATCTTGCCCTTCCTTCCCCCCTGTTCCCCATCCTCCTCCGCACTTCCCCATACTTTTCCCCTTCCCTTGTGCTTGGTATGCCTGCCACTTCCTGCCCCCCTTTGCTGGTAAGGGATTGGTGGAGGTGGTGGGGGGGGTTTGCACTCAGCGCCAACTCGGACCCAAGAAAATAAATAGGGAACTGTGCTCCCTCTGGCCTTCACACACACACACACACACACAGAGACATGCACGCTCACAAACGATGTATACACACATCCACTCATTTTATATATAAATATCTGTTTATAAAAGTTATATTGATTGAGTATAGGTTTCTTAAAATGACTTAAATATTACTCTTTGATCTCGTCGAATTGTTAATCCTGAACCGAAAGTCATTGTAGGTTAGCTTAAACCTTTAAGAGTGTTGGGCAGAGTGACTTCCCCGCCCTTTCATCTCCATTTTATCCTGGTGTGTTCACTGTGTATACAACTCTTACATTTGTTAATTACATTTCCACTGTCTCAACTCTGGCACGGTACTTATCTCAACAAGTTCACCCCGAAGCAGTAGTAGCTCCCGGCCAAGGGTACAAAGGAGATTCATAGAAGACCTGTTCCCTCTCAGTCCAACATTAAACACAGCCCAAATATAGAACTTTATTTGACTCTGCTACAACATCCCCTAACAAAGGTTTGCTATAGCCTATACACAAGTCAATGATAATAGAAAATACAAGAATTCTCCTTTCTAGTATCATTAATATTTTTCATGGATAAATAATAGACTAGCGACTGCAAAATTTATATACCGGTACCCTTATTTCAAACCCAACCCAGTGTGGCGTGAACACCGAGGGTCAGGCTAGTTTGCTGCTTAGATTAGTGTTGATTATATGTACCTGAAAATAAGGAGGTGGCGTGTTGTGTGGACTATTGTTGAAGGGAGTGACTAATGTTATGTGTGATGTGTAAGAATGGGTGTGTTTTGCTGTGTGTTATAGTAGGAGTGACTGTGTTGTGTTGTGTGTTATCATAGGAGTGACTCTAATATTTTTTTGTTCTTTAAGAATGGTTGTGATGTGCTGTGTGTTGTAAAGAGTGACTGTGTTGTACTGTGTGTTGGTGTAGAAGTGACTGTGTTGTGGTCTGTGATGTAGAAGTGACTGTGTTGTGGTCTGTGATGTAGGAGTGATTGTGTTATGTACTGTATTGTAGAAGTATCTGTGTTGTAGGAGTGACTATTGTGTTGTGTTTTGTGTTGTAGGAGTGACTATGTTGTCTGTGTTATGTATTGTAGGAGTATCTGTGTTGTACGAGTGTCTGTGTTGTGCTGTGTGTTGGTGTAGGAGTGACTGTCTTGTAGGAGTGCTGTGTGTTGGTGTAGGAGTGACTGTGTTGTGCTGTGTTGGTGTAGGAGTGACTGTGTTGTGCTGTTTGTTGGTGTAGGAGTGACTGTTGTTGTCTGTATTGTAGGAGTGACTAATGTGTTGTGCTGTGTGTTGGTGTATGAGTGACTGTGTTGTGCTGTGTGTTGTGTAGGAGGGCCTGTGTTTGTGTTGTAGGAGTGACTAATGTGTTGTGCTGTGTGTTGGTGTAGGAGGGCCTGTGTTTGTGTTGCAGGAGTGACTAATGTGTTGTGTAGTGTGTTGTAGGAGTGTCTAATGTGTTGGTGTAGGAGTGCCTGTGTTGTGTTGTGTGTTGTAGGAGTGACTAATGTGTTGTGCATTGTAGGAGTCTCTGTGTTGTCACGCGGGTGTTGTCTCGCCTCGTCATGACAATCATCTTATCTCCCTCACTTAACCACTGACTGAGGCCCTATCTATCCCCTCATATTCCTCCTCCCTTTCCTCCAGCTGTCCTCCATAGTTTTCCTACTTCAGATGTCTTCATGCTGTTCTTTTCCTCATATTTTCCTCCTCCTCCTCCTCCTCCCAGTTACCTTCATAATTTTCTTACATCTGTTATGTTATGTTCTTCATCATGCTGGGTTTTTTTCCTCCTCCACCTTCTCCTCCTCTTCTTTGGTCCAAGATTCTTATACGTGAGTGAAAACATGCCTGTGTGATGAATGTTAACCTCGGGGTGCTTGCCATAACTTAAAAGAAAGTGTTAGAAACTATGTGAAGAAAATCGATGAGTTTTTTTTTTTTTTTTTTTTTTTTTTTTTTTCCTACTCTCTCCAGCTGTCGTTCGTGTTGAGTGTAGTGATTTAGACGAGATAGTTACGATACGAGAGAAACTGTGTATGTGTGTGACGTGACAAAGTTTCTCTCTCTCTCTCTCTCTCTCTCTCTCTCTCTCTCTCTCTCTCTCTCTCTCTCTCTCTCAAACATATATGCACATACATACACGGTTGAGATTTGTATTGAAAGTTGAGCACACATTAATTTTCCTAGAACAACTTCCTTTACATGTGTTGTTATTTACTCCAATTAACCAGTGTATAAATATACTTTCCTTCACCCTTCCCCTCGTTCTTTAAATCCCATCAAACCTCTCTCCCCCTCTGTTTCTTTTTCCTTTCCTTCCTTGTGCCTCTTTCTTCTTTTTACCGATGGAAGGAGTGGTGGACAGGGAGCAACTTTTTTGCTGTACTTTCCCTCACCGTAATAGATTATTTTGCATGCATAATTAAACAGCATCGCAAGGA